>JAVIAB010000046.1:59099499-59199499 GCA_032433765.1 Megaustenia siamemsis
GAGCATGATCAAATAGATGGCGACTGTCTGTGTTCTGTGACAGTGATTAGAGTCTATGTGGAGGTTCAAGTGATTCAACGAACATGATCAAATAGATGGTTGTCTGTGTTCTGTGACAGTGATTAGAGTCCATGTGGAGGTTCAAGTGACTCAACGAACATGATCAAATAAATGGCAACTGTCTGTGTTCTGTGACAGTGATTAGAGTCCATGTGGAGGTTCAAGTGACTCAATGAGCATGATCAAATAGATGACAACAGTCTGTGTTCTGTGACAGTGATTAGACTCCATGTGGAGGTTTATGCTGACAAGGGCCTGCTTCATTTTCATGCCGAGGCACGCGGTGGAAGAAATAATGGACGCGCTGACAGACTTGCCAGCTTGGCTGCTGTGGAGCGCGGAAGGGCAATGGACTGCGACACATTCTGAATGCCCCCAGGGACGCTGGACAAAAAAGTAAAACACAATGACCCTGAGGGATGCATGAACAGACTTCACGGTTGGAGATCGAGAGCGCTGTGTAGGAATCCAAGAAGACTTAACAAGCAACACAACCCTGGTGTTGTTAGTCGCTACACGTTTGGTGGATATACTTTCCTATAGATCACAGCACCTATAGACCTGTGCGATAAGCAATAAGGGTGACCTATCGACTAAACTAAACTGAACTAAACTAAACTAAACTAAACTAAACTAAACTAAACTAAACTAAACTAAACTAAACTAAACTAAACTAAACTGAACTGAACTGAACTGAACTGGACTGAACTGGACTGGACTGGACTGGACTGGACTGGACTGGACTGGACTGGACTGGTCTGGACTGGACTGGACTGGACTGGACTGGACTGGACTGGACTGGACTGGACTAGACTAGACTAGACTAGACTAGACTAGACTAAACTAAACTCAGAATTCAAGTTTTTTATCATGAAAACGTCACTCTAGTTGGTTGGTTTTCTGGTTTTACTGATCTGCCTACAGGCCTGAGTAAATCTATAGTTGGCTGTGGAAGAACCTTCAAAGAGTAGAAACTCCCGCCGGTATTATCTTGAGGGTGATGGGGGTGCCCAAACTGTCCAATCACGTCACTGTAAATAATGCTGAAGCAACGTCAGCATAGGACTGACCTTCGCCTGCACGCGTGTTACGCTATTTTTAGAACTGATACGATGACTATTTGTGGAATATTAGAAAGGTAATTCTTAGCAACTTGTCTACATTCACAGATAGAACTCTTAACAGACGATAACACAATCGTGCTGATAATATGCTGCATTTAAATCTCAACGATGTGGCAAAACTACAAACTGGGAACTAAAAACACATTTGAATATCGGGCAAGTTACATGACTCTTCTTCTGATCCATGGATCAACTTCCGCTTTCGTTTAAAATAAAAATGATCAACGCTTTTAGCACAGGTTAAAGGTTATAGTTCAAGGAGAAGATCTTCACCGCAACGCTGTGCCAGTCCTGGACTCTTGATGCAAGACAATAAGAAAAATAACCTCTACTGAGATGAAATGTGTCAGACGAATGACAGGAAACAGTCTGAGAGATAAGATCAGAAATGAAGAACTGAGAAAAAAGTTAGGAATAGCCCACGCCATAGAATACATAAAGAAAGGGTGTATAGAATGGTTTGGTCACGTGATATGACAGAAAGATCAAAACACAACACAGAAAGCTTTCAATAAACGTTGCGAGAACACCAGACCCAATGGTCGACCACGAAAATGGTGGATTGATGGAATATTAGAATCACTAGGAAACATAACAGAAGGGGAGGCCAACAAAAGAGCAAAATACCCCAGATTTCTCCACCCGTAGCTGAAGGCCAAATGAGGAGGTAAATATAAATAAGAAGGTGAACGATAGACAAGCGGAGCACATGGGTAGCTCGGTGGTTAATGAACTGAATCATGAGCTGATGACGTCAGAGTCTATCCTGATCGAAGGGGTCACCATGTGTACCGGATATTTCTGGGAAGTGATGCGGCTTGATGTGATGCTGTCCAAATCGATCAAAACATTCGTGGTTAGTTGTTGAATGAGCACCAACACAATATTCCATAGACGTCTTTGGGGAATCTCTTAATGTTTGAAAGTACGTGGAGGGGAAAAGGGGGGGGGGTGGGAGGGGGGGGGGGTTGGTTAGTTGGTCTCGAGGCAAGACCCCGGTCTCGAGACAGAGAAGTTGTAAGTTCAGATCCGGCTGCACCAGCTGGGTTGTTATTTACGATTGCGGCAACCACCCCTGGTCTTAGCAGCCAGGTCCGGTTTGAAATGTTAATTACTCGTCAACGGAAAAAAATATGAGTGCCTTGGAAGACGGAGTTTGTGCGGCGAGAGGTCCCTGTGAACACGGTTGTCAGGGAATAACAGAATAAAACCCAAAATACAGTTCCTGGACTCTAGGGACTTCGTCAGAGGTGAATGCTTGCGAATGTTACAGAAGAAATACTCGAAACGTGCAATACTCGATAGCTCAAAACTTCTAAATTCTGTACAACACAAAAATTCAAAATTCTGTACAACACAAAACTTCTAAATTCTGTACAATACAAAACTTCTAAATTCTGTACAACACAAAACTTCTAAATTCTGTACAACACACAACTTCTAAATTCTGTACAACACAAAACTTCTAAATTCTGTACAACACAAAACTTCTAAATTCTGTACAACACAAAACTTCTAAATTCTGTACAACACAAAACTTCTAAATTCTGTACAACACAAAACTTCTAAATTCTGTACAACACAAAAATTCAAAATTCTCTATAGCACAAAAATTCTAAATTCTGCATAGAACAAAACTTCTAAATCCTGTATAACACCCAACTTCCAAATTCATACAATTGCTGATAACACTCACATTCATACATGCTAACAAATTCATCACACGCTCTATGTTACTCAATGAGCTATCATTCAGACTATCCAGCGAAATGACAGCCATTTCAGCAGCGCGCTTGGTGCAAGACGTAAGGTCATGAGAGGGGAATTGTGGCCCCTGAGGCAGACTTAGGGGACACTGCGATCCTGGACAATGTGACATTTCCGAGCGCTATTATCCTAAATATCGCTATGTGACTTGACGCCTGTAATAGCCAGGCAGAGACGAGTACATCCCCTTGGGTTATCTGCTGCAATATAAACAGTTAAATTATGACCCGAGGCGAACACGAGGTTTGAAAATTGTGCTCGTCATCAGAGAGCGGCAGCCAGGGGTCATTATAAGCTGGATGTGGCGTGGCCACGTGACCTTATTATATTTTTCGAAAATTGTACGTTTCCGTAATCCTTGTTAAGTGGTTGTGTGCTTGATTGTTTTGATGTTTCCTTCATTGAAGAATACACCGTTTGACACACACACACACACACACACACACAAAAAAACACAGTAGACACCCGACTTTCAGAGACAGTGGGGAGGGGAAGTGTTCTGATCTCCCCATATTTAAATGCTGTGAGGGTAACAGACTTTTACACAAATACACCGTTTGGCCCAAAATTAAAATAAAAAAATAATTAAAAAATTGGCACCTGACTTTCAGAGACGGGGAAAAAAGTGTTCTGACCTCCTCATATTTAAATGTTGTGGTGGTAACAGACTCTTACACGCCCACAGCTATCTCTGAGTAAAACTTGCAACGCTTTGTTTTGGGAATTTATAAATGTGTGAGATATGTAGAAGAATAGGTAGAATTGGATGGAAGGTAAAGAAAACAAACGATGAAGTCTTAAAACAACTAAAAATGAGAAGACAATTACTAAACACAATTCAAACAAGACAAATGTGATGTTTGGGCCATGTTAAAAGACACAACAGCCTACTAAAAGTAATCCTGGAGGGGAAAATACAAAGCAAAACAGGCAGCGGCAGACCAAGACTAACATGGACGAGTAACATCAAAAGAAGGACAAACCAGCCTATGACAACCTGCACCATCAAAGCAAGAGACAGAGCAAATGGCGCTCCATTGTAGCCAACCTTCGTTGCGGAGATGGCACTCGATGATGATGATAAATGTGTGTCTATTTATAGACGGGATGTGCATTATATCATGACTGGTCGCTCCCTGACAAAGTTGGAACGTAACAGCCGACTGAAGCACCGCGTGGCTTATCAACCATCTTTACTGCCATATTATAATGTCTTTAATCTCTCAATCTTCGTCTAAATTTATCTTTTTATCTAATTTATCCTGTCGTCAATTCTGCCTTCAAAGGATAAAAATAGCTAGGCAGAGAAAGACTGCGGAATCACCAACAAACAAGAATCAATCTCTTGTTTTATTACAACATAAACTCTGTGACAAGTCAATGTCTCTTATTGGAAGCTGTTACACTCCGTCCTTTCTCTTCGTGTTTAGTCTTAAGAGAAAATAAAGAAAATCTTATAATGGAACTTCTTCACATCAAATGATTCCCTCTAATCCAATATTGACCTCTGAAATTCTGTTTTCATGTCCAATTTGTTCCTGTCAAATATTGATGACCTCTCTACTTCAATCCGGCTGCCATTAATTTGTTCATGTGATGTTTTTGTACTGCCATCAACTTGTCATCAATTTTAATTCTGTCATCATGTGATGTGACGTCATTCGGTGTATTCTACCCATCGGTCCTGACCTCTCCCATCTCAGATCACTTCCAGGTCATTTGTTTCAAAATTTTGTGTTGACATAAAATAAATGTATCTTTCAAGGTGTTTACATAAAATAGGTTTATCTTTCCAGGGAGTTTACGTAAAATAAGTGTATCTTTCAAAGTGTTTACATAAAATAGGTTTATCTTTCCAAGGAGTTTACGTAAAATAAGTGTATCTTTCAAAGTGTTTACATAAAATAGGTTTATCTTTCAAGATGTATACATAAAATAGGTTTATCTTTCCAAGGAGTTTACGTAAAATAAGTGTATCTTTCAAAGTGTTTACATAAAATAGGTTTATCTTTCCAGGGAGTTTACATAAAATAAGTGTACTTTTCCAACACCTGTTTACTGGACAGCAAATTGCAGGTTAGTCCATCCACTTGTCCTAGAACTGGACTTATCTGATCGTCTCTGACCCCCATCGTTCGTTATAAAACGTTCATGTACCCAAAACGTTCGATTACAATATGGGAGTAACTTTGGAGTGGAAGAATATCTGCCTGTATGGCGGGGGGCACGCGAGCACACGGCTGCCGGTGTGGTAAATAATAGGAAGTGATATTCGCACAAAATTCAGCCCCTAGGTATTTTCGCTAGAGTTGTAAAGCTGGTGAAGGGAAATGTAGAACAAAGAGTATCGAGAATTTATGCAAATACATTCAAATCAAGCAATGACTTTCTTATTGAAGAGATCTTCATAGTACAAGGTAGTCATACAAGGTAGTCATACAAGGTAGTCATAGAAGGTAGTCATGGAAGGTAGTCATACAAGGTAGTCATAGAAGGTAGTCATGGAAGGTAGTCATAGAAGGTAGTCATGGAAGGTAGTCATACAAGGTAGTCATAGAAGGTAGTCATGGAAGGTAGTCATACAAGGTAGTCATACAAGGTAGTCATACAAGGTAGTCATGGAAGGTAGTCATGCAAGGTAGTCATAGAAGGTAGTCATGGAAGGTAGTCATACAAGGTAGTCATGGAAGGTAGTCATACAAGGTAGTCATGGAAGGTAGTCATACAAGGTAGTCATAGAAGGTAGTCATGGAAGGTAGTCATACAAGGTAGTCATACAAGGTAGTCATGGAAGGTAGTCATACAAGATAGTCATAGAAGGTAGTCATGGAAGGTAGTCATACAAGGTAGTCATACAAGGTAGACATGGAAGGTAGTCATACAAGGTAGTCATGGAAGGTAGTCATACAAGGTAGTCATACAAGGTAGTCATGGAAGGTAGTCATACAAGGTAGTCATGGAAGGTAGTCATACAAGGTAGTCATGGAAGGTAGTCGTGGAAGGTAGTGATACAAGGTAGTCATGGAAGGTAGTCATACAAGGTAGTCATAGAAGGTAGTCATGGAAGGTAGTCATACAAGGTAGTCATACAAGGTAGTCATGGAAGGTAGTCATGGAAAGTAGTCATGGAAGGTAGTCATGGAAGGTAGTCATGGAAGGTAGTCATACAAGGTAGTCATGGAAGGTAGTCATGGAAGGTAGTCATAGAAGGTAGTCATGGAAGGTAGTCATGGAAGGTAGTCATACAAGGTAGTCATACAAGGTAGTCATGGAAGGTAGTCATACAAGGTAGTCATGGAAGGTAGTCATACAAGGTAGTCATGGAAGGTAGTCATACAAGGTAGTCATGGAAGGTAGTCATACAAGGTAGTCATACAAGGTAGTCATGGAAGGTAGTCATACAAGGTAGTCATGGAAGGTAGTCATGGAAGGTAGTCATAGAAGGTAGTCATGGAAGGTAGTCATACAAGGTAGTCATAGAAGGTAGTCATACAAGGTAGTCATGGAAGGTAGTCATACAAGGTAGTCATTCAAGGTAGTCATACAAGGTAGTCATACAAGGTAGTCATACAAGGTAGTCATGGAAGGTAGTCATACAAGGTAGTCATTCAAGGTAGTCATACAAGGTAGTCATAGAAAGTAGTCATACAAGGTAGTCATACAAGGTAGTCATACAGGGTATCTTTTAAGGGAGACAATTACTTGCCAAATTGCAGAAAATAAATGGACGGACGCTCGTGCACTCTGACAGAAACCGAATGTGTTTGGCAGTTTTGAGCAGATGCATGTTTCATGATTGTTCTACTAGCACACCGGTTACGACTGTTCTACTAGCACACCGGTTACGACTGTTCTACTCGCACACCGGTTACGCACGCCTGGATCGTCTCTCCTTGCCCCTACAATGTTTTATTCCATATTTTGGGTATAAATCCCGAAGGTCAAGGTACGAAAATTGGATCGACATCTTAGTAAGCTGGTTTTACCCATCTGTGCTCGGTCACCTCAAGAAGTGTGCGGAGACTCCTGTCTAGTGTCGCCTCAAGCATCATAACTCATGTGCGAGGCGCCATTCCTCACATTCCAAGAGTATGATCCCTGGTACCCAATTCTACCAGCGGCTGGGTGAACCGCAGGGGTAGATTGTTTTCCAACCACGAGTACAGTGGACAAAGAAGTAAATGCATTATGATGAGAAACTGCTGTAAAGTTGATGATGTGAGAAATTCCGAGTGACCCTTTTTTATTTCCTTTCTTGAGTATCTAGCATATTGTTTCCATGTAGTTAGATTTGTTTACATATCTTTATATATATTTTTTGTGTCGTTGTTTGTTGTTCCAGCTGAAAGCCTACTTGGCCGAAACGTCGTCTTTTGTTTTGTCCATTACCACGTAAAGCTGTCACCATAACACTTTCTTCTTCATTTTTTTTTTTTTTTTTTTTTTTTTTTTTTTGAATTGCTACAGTTGACAGACTGCCTCCAGTGGGAATCGAACACAGGTTGTCTTAGGTAGCTAGTGAGTTGGTTTACCCAACTTGGATATCGATTCACCTTAATAAATTCCCAGATTGTAGCGACATGAAATATCGAGCCAATATCTTTGACTCGATCAGTGATTGACTTTTGAGTGCTGTCGATCGTGGTGTTCTCAGTCAGACATTGTACTATGTAGGTGTCAGAGATTTGTCCGGAACACGTGGCTCGCATATTGAATCGCGTGCACCAAAGAAACTATTTTGCCAACGAACTACATAATGGAGGTAGGACACAAGACTGACATATGTAGGCATTTAACGACACGCTAAACTCGTTACTAAAGCAGTGTTGTATCAAACTGTGCTCTACAAGGCGGTGCTGGTAATCGTTCAGCTGAACCGACACAGGCAAGCATTCAGCAACACGCCAAACTCGTTACTAAACCAAATGTTGTATCAATACTAATACTCAACAAAGTAGTAAAAGTAAAGTAAAGAGCCCCCGTCACGCCAAGTGGCGTATAGGGAATATGGTGTTAGTGACCAGAAATTTTACAGACCTTCAGCACATGATTTTTGGGGTAATGTGGTCGGTATTACGCCCGTGCCGCTTTACTTTCCCAGAAAAAAATCCGGTACATATTTAAGGCTGGGTGAACCGGCAGCCGTCGGTTGGGATCTATCCATACCTCCTGTCCTTTGTAGTCCAGTTCACTAACCACTAAGCTATCACAGGTCCCACTCAACAACCTAGTACTTGTAATCGTTTGTCTTGGTGTAGCATGACCGCTGAGAGGAGTACAAATAATGGTTCGCTCCATCTGTGATGGTAGTACAGCGCTGGTATATATTTTACAAAGGTCAGCGTCAAGGATTATGGGTAGTGTGGTCGGAATCACACCAGGCCGTCAGAGAAATAACGAATATCAGTTTCTAGAGACTGGATAAACACCAATATTATGTGGATCCGAACAAAAATAATTAAACCTGGACCCTTCTGACCAGTAGCGGAATCGCTATCAACTCTGCCACTGAGGCGCCGACCTGATAATAATTTTAAAAAATGATATTCAGAAGTTATCACTTCGCTAGTCTCAACCAAAGATGATGGGGAAGACAGGGAATGATCTTGAAAGGATGTCTAATAACAGAACGGCTTGGAAAGTGTTTATTGAAGACCTATGCTCCACAGGGAGCTGAAAGTGTTTGTTGAAGACCTATGCTCCACAGGGAGCTGAAGTGTAGAAGAAGCTACACATGAGCTGACTTCAAGACCTATACAGAAACGTACATCTCCACATGTGATTTTTCCTTGCTTGGGAGCTGTTTAGTTGAGTATGCTAGGAGCTGAAAGTGTTAGGGACTGAAGAGTGAGTAAAGTGTACACAGTAAGTGAGTAAAGTACCCGTCACGCCAAGTGGCGTATAGGGAAATATGGTGTTAGTGACCCTCACGCCAAGTGGCGTATAGGGAATATGGGTTAGTGACCCGTCACGCCAAGTGCTTATAGGGAAATATGGATGTTTAGTGACCCGTCACGCCAAGTGGCGTATAGGGACATATGGTGTTAGTGACCCGTCACGCCAAGTGGCGTATAGGGAAATATGGTGTTAGTGACCCTATATTTTACAGACCTTCAGCACATGATTTTTGGGGTAATGTGGTCAGTATTACGCCCGTGCTGCTTTACTTTCCCAGAAAAAAATCCGGTACCCATTTAAGGCTGGGTGAACCCGGAAGCCGTCGGTTGGGATCGAACCCTACCCCTTGTCCGTGGTAGTCCAGTTCACTAACCACTGAGCTATCGCGGCTCCCCATATACACAGTGCAGTCGCTAAAAGGTGTTCGGGTCCGAGTATTCAGTTCAACTCTTATAGAAAAAACAAAATACAGGGTGTCCCCAAAGTCTGGACACATGGGAAAAAATATAAAGAGATCGGCTGAATGACAATTTCCCTCGCAGGATTGGAAGGTGTGGTCATGTGGAGTGGTCTCCCCGTTACACCTGACCTTAGCTCCCTTGACTTCTATTTCCGGGGTGTGCTAAAGAAGAAGGGGAACTCAATGACAATCACAAGATGTAACACACTTGATTGAGCGCTTAAAGAGTGAATACGCTACAATTGATGGCAATGTGGATTCATGACATAGAACACACGTGAATTGTGTAATGTACATCAACTTTTGAATCCCAAATTATGGAAATCATAGTGAAAACGTTATTTAATATTCCAATTTCATAAAATATTAATAAATTTAGTTTCTTGACAATATGTATGTCTGCCAGTGTTCAGACTTTAGGGATACAACCTAGTTGTTAGGATTAGTCGAGGGCCCCGGTATCACTCCAAACAAATTAAAATCTAAAATTGCTCAACCGTCTGTGTCAGTGGAATCATCCGAATTAAAAGTCATCTTAAAGAAGGATCCAAACAAAGAAAGGCAGCTGCAGTCCCCATCATAGCAGCTACATCACACGCCAAAAGACATAAGGTCAAGCGGCACCGAAAATGAACGCAGCCGAACTATCCTTCGTCGTACGATATCATCATTTATCGTAAACAATCGGGATATTGAAACACGAACCGGATGAAAAACACAGCCCACGATGTGCACAGAGCTCTAAACTCATTAGCTCCAGCAGCAAGCTGGACTTGGAATATGAGGAAGCTGCAACAAGGAACACTTTTCAGACTGAGCCTTTATTGTTCCTGCCGCCTTTCCGCCATATTGACCGGAAGACCCTGCAGTATAAACTGTTTTCCCCACCGTTCGGTGATTTGAACCGGCTTACCCGTGGTTTGGAGAATGAAACCGTTTATATACAACGGCTTAGCACTCTTACATTGCTACTACTGTATATGAAAACTGTGTTTATCACGTGATGACTGATGCTGACTGCAGCAAAACCACGTCTCGGTGAGGTTAAAACTATCGGTTGAACATCGGACCGGCCTGAGCCTGGTGCAGCGCAGCGGGTCGCACACAACGTCGGTGTGAATGTGAAAGGCAGCGATGCACAAACCGTCGAGTGTTGAAGGTTACTCGGGCGTTGAGTTATTCACAAACCAAGCTTCATTCATGAGGCTCGAGCCTTGGTTTGGCCTCGTTATCCCATTAGCTTCAAGCGTTTACCGTGTCTGTCCACATTTAGTGGAACATTGTGATGAGAAATATAGTACCACAAGTGCTGAAGTCGGATGTGTTGGGCCGAAAGGCGCAAATATAACAGTTATACTGCAAACCACAACAGAACGCAGACACGCCCACATAACGTCCTTTTAAGGGCGGATGACGAAGAGGAATTCTACAGTCTACCAATACTCTAGAATACTTTAGTCATCGGGCGAACGCAAGCATAGTACCACAAGTTTAACTTCGTGGAGACAGTGCATCTTCAACACCCAACGGACAATTCCTGAACGCTTAGATTCGTTCCTCAACGCACTAACTATAGTATGAAGGATGCTCGGTCTACACAAGCTACAGCACTGGAGATAGCTTCAGTTGATATGGAAGAAAGCTAATCAATTCAGAGGAAGAGCTATGTTTACAGCACTCGGAGAAAGTGACAAATAATCAACAACAGAAAAAAATATGAAACAAAGCAGGATGGAACCCGCACTCAAAATTGTCACTTGAGTACACAAAGGTACAACTTTTGAATCCTAAATTATGGAAATGATAGTGAAAACGTTATTTAATATTCCAATTTCATAAAATATTAATAAATTTAGTTTCTTGACAATATGTATGTCTGTCAGTGTTCAGACTTTAGGGATACAACCTAGTTGTTATGGTTAGTCGAGGGCCCCGGTATCACTTCAAACAAATTAAAATCTAAACTTGCTCAACCGTCTGTGTCAGTGGAATCATCCGAATTAAAAGTCATCTTAAAGAAGGATCCAAACAAAGAAAGGCAGCGTGTATACTTGAGTACGGGTTCCATCCTGCCTTGGTCCATATTTTTTTCTGTTGTTGATTATTTGTCATTTTTTCCGAGTGCTGTAAACATACCTCTTCCTCTGAATTGATTCGCTGATTATCGCCTCGGAAGTTTCCCTCTATAATAATATTCATTTATTATTGTTTGTCTCCTGCCTAGCACAGAAGAAAGCAGTAGCCACAGGGTGACGTACAAACCACAGAACCAAAATTGATCAAGATACAAGTTCACCTACTCTTGGTCGTTCCAGGAAAAAGAAATAACAAACTAGTCTGTCTAAGATGAGGACAGACACAAACTAGTCTGTCTAAGATGAAGACAGACACAAACTAGTCTGTCTAAGATGAGGACAGACACAAACTAGTCTGTCTAAGATGAGGACAGACACAAACTAGTCTGTCTAAGATGAAGACAGACACAAACTAGTCTATCTAAGATGAGGACAGACACAAACTAGTCTGTCTAAGATGAAGACAGACACAAACTAGTCTGTCTAAGATGAAGACAGACACAAACTAGTATGTCTCAGATGAAGACAGATACAAACTAGTATGTCTAAGATGAAGACAGACACAAACTAGTATGTCTAAGATGAAGACAGACACAAACTAGTATGTCTCAGATGAAGACAGACACAAACTAGTATGTCTCAGATGAAGACAGACACAAACTAGTATGTCTCAGATGAAGACAGACACAAACTTGTAAGCCTGAGATAAATACAGACAAAAACTAGTATGTCTAAGATAAAATACAGACAAAAACTAGTCTGTCTGAGATAAAGACAGAAACAACTAGTATGTCTGATATAGACAGAAAAAACTAGTCTTTCTGAGATAAAGACAGAAAACAAAAAAAAACTAGTCTGTCTGAGATAAAGAGAGAAAATACTAGTCTGCCTGAGACAGAAAAATCCCACAGAAAACGAGTCACAGTAAAAGTGAAAGTAAAGATAAAGGACATGCTCAAGATCGTGTGTGTGTGTGTGTGTGTGGCGGGGAGGGGGGGGGGGGCTAGAGTCACTATGTGGCAGGACAAACCATCCTGGCGACCTACAAACCAATAAACTAACCTACCAACAAAATAACCAGCTAACTTACCTACTAACCAACCAATCAACTAAACTCACTACCTACTGACCAACCAACCTATCTTCAAACCAGCCAACCTATCCACCAACCAATATACTAACAAGCCAGTCAACCTACCCACCAATATACCTACCAACCTAACCCAATCAACCAGTTCACCAACCAGATC
This sequence comes from Megaustenia siamemsis, assembly GCA_032433765.1. Taxonomy (NCBI): domain Eukaryota; kingdom Metazoa; phylum Mollusca; class Gastropoda; order Stylommatophora; family Ariophantidae; genus Megaustenia; species Megaustenia siamemsis. The sequence goes on from JAVIAB010000046.1 coordinate 59,112,134, forward strand.
ACCACCCGACCGACCGACCTATCTACCTATCTACCAACTTGTCTACCTATATACCTGTCTGCCTACACATACCAAAAATATATCTATCTACCAACAAGCCAACCAGTCTGTCTACCTACCTATCTAATCACCTACCTAAATACCCACCTACCTACTTACCTATTAACTGCTCACCTACCTATATACCTACCTGCCTACTTACCTATGTAACTACAACCTACCTATCGACCTACCTACCTATGTAACTACTCACCTACCTATCTACCAACCTACCTACGTAACTACTCACCTACCTATCTACCTACCTGTCTACTTACCTATGTAACTACTACCTATGTAACTACTCACCTACCTATCTACCAACCTACCTACGTAACTACTCACCTACCTATCTACCTACCTGTCTACTTACCTACGTAACTACTCACCTACCTATCTACCTACCTGTCTACTTACCTATGTAACTACTACCTATGTAACTACTCACCTACCTATCTACCTACCTACCTATGTAACTACTCACCTACCTGTCTACCTACCTGCCTACTTACCAACATTTCTACCCACACCAAACCTATCCACCAATTAACCAAAAACCAATCAACTTACCTACCTACCAATACACCCACCCCCGTCTCCCCCAACCACCTAATATCCAATCAACCTACCTACCCACCAACATACCTACCACCCTATCCACCAACTAACCAGTCTTGTCTCGCCGTATTCAGAAAAAACAACTCCAGCCACAGCAAATCGTCGATGCGGAGACGACGCGTAGTCACAACGAGAATAACCAGATCCAATGGGAATAGTTTGGTAGCTGAGATTGCTGGTGGATTAATGTCACATTCGCTGTGTCTATCATCCAGGCTTTGGATCAGTGATCCACTACGTTCGGATTAAATTTGGTGAAGATATTTGGGTAACGTAAAGTGTCACGTGACCACGGTCAGGGCGTGACGTGTTGAGGTTTGTTAGAACCAGAGAAATAATAGTAAATGGATATTATTGAGAAGGGAATCTTTCAGAGGCGGAACATCAAGTTATTTATGGAGAGGAGGTATGTTTAACATTCTGAAAACCCCACAAATAATCAACAACTAATAAAACACAATAGACAGCCTTTTCGAAAGTTTTTAAGAGAAAGACGTGGTCGACAGTGGGAGAAATGATAAACAACTGCTTAGAGGGAGAAACATCTCCTTTTCTCCTACAAGTATGGTGGTGATGATGTTGGTAATGGCCCCGATGACGATAGCAGAAAATTAGCAGAAGAAATGAACCGAATAAAAGCCACAGCTGCTATTATTAGGGAGATTGTGTTGGCGTTAGTGCCCCATCTCCCGATAGTGAAAACAGTGGGAAAACAAGCGGAGATAAACTGTTTGAAGGGGCAGTAGCTGTAAGGGAGTTCACGGCTGACTGGGCAAACAGAACAAAGTGGCGACTAAAGGAGAAACAATCGCGTCAGCTTGGAGGGAAGGGTCAGCCGACCGTAGCAAGTGTGGGCCTTCTGAAAGGAGGGTTCCCATTCATGCAGGAAAAGGTGCTGGAGTGGTCCACAGGGGATTTCAAATTGTGTCAGGCGAACGTCTCATTTCATTTCTCCAGCGGTTTTCCTCTTATCTTAAGAAAATAACATACTTTCTTCCTTTGTGTCTATCTTTCTTGTTTTCTTCCTTTCTTTTTCTTTCTTTTTTCTTTCTTTATTGTTTTCTTTCTTTCTTTCTTTTCGTTCTTCCTTTGTTTCTTACTTTCTTTTTTTTTGGTTGTTTTCTTTATGTCTTTTTTTCTTTCTTTTTCATTCATTCCTTCACTTTTCTCTCGTTCACTCGATGACTACTAAATGAGTTACTTGTCCTCTACGTCATCCAATCTTAGAAGTCAGCCTAGGTACGCTATCTTGTAGTTTACAGTAGAACTGTGATATGTACGACACATCCGACTTCAGCATTTTAGTTGTGAGTACCGGGTTGTCTTCCCTCTTCGATCCCTACTCGGTTGGCTTATTATCACAATATGTTCCCTCTATTTCTTTCTTTCCTCAGTTTGTCTTATTATCACAATATGTTCCTTCTATTTCTTTTCTTTCCTCAGTTTGTATTATTATCACAATATGTTCCCTCTATTTCTTTTCTTTCCTCAGTTTGTCTTATTATCACAATATGGTCCCTCTATTTCTTTTCTTTCTCCAGTTTGTCTTATTATCACAATATGTTCCCTCTATTTCTTTCTTTCCTCAGTTTGTCTTATTATCACAATATGTTCCCTCTATTTCTTTTCTTTCCTCAGTTTGTATTATTATCACAATATGTTCCCTCTATTTCTTTCTTTCCCAGTTTGTCTTATTATCACAATATGTTCCCTCTATTTCTTTCTTTCCTCAGTTTGTCTTATTATCACAATATGTTCCCTCTATTTCTTTCTTTCCTCAGTTTGTCTTATCATCACAATATGTTCCTTCTATTTCTTTCTTTCCTCAGTTTGTCTTATTATCACAATATGTTCCCTCTATTTCTTTCTTTCTCCAGTTTGTCTTATCATCACAATATGTTCCTTCTATTTCTTTCTTTCCTCAGTTTGTCTTATCATCACAATATGTTCCTTCTATTTCTTTTCTTTCCCTCAGTTTGTCTTATTATCACAATATGTTCCCTCTATTTCTTTCTTTCTCCAGTTTGTCTTATTATCACAATATGTTCCTTCTATTTCTTTTTTTCCTTAGTTTGTCCTATTGTATTGATGGAGTAGGTCAGCAACGGAAATGTTAAAAAAAAAATGTGGAGATCGATAGTTGTGGAGAGGCATGATCACCTAGGCCAGCAGGCATGGTACTAGATGCTGATGATCAAACTTGCACTCCGTATTCTAGAATAATAATTGAGATTTAAAAAATAATAAAACTGAAAGGAAATGTGTCAGCTGAATGATGTGATCAATGTTGCAATGCCTAAATCAGAACTGAAGAACACAGAAGACTGTTGGGGTTCAGCGCTGCAGGATATATAAATAAAGTAAGAGTCAAGAGACCCCGTCACACCAAGTGGCGTATAGGGAATATGGTGTTAGCGACCATAGATTTTACAGACTTTCAGCACATGATTTTTGGGGTAACGTGGTCGCTATTACGCCCGTGCCGCTTTACTTTCCCAGAAAAAAATCCGGTACACATTAAAGGCTTGGTGAACCGGACCCCGTCGGTTGAGATCGAACCCTATGTCTTGTCCTTTGTAGTCCAGTTCACTAACCACTGAGCTATCGCGGCTCCGATATATAAATATGGTAAATGGTTTATCATACGACAAGGCAGAAATAGTTCGGCTGCGTTCACTTTCAGTGCTGCTGCGCCGTATATCTTTGATGTGTGCTGTGGCTGATATGTAGAGGACTGCAGATACCTTTCTCTGCTTGGATCATTCAATGAGATGAGATGAGATGAGATGAGATAATATAAGATGAGATGAGATGAGATGAGATGAGATGAGATGACATGAGATGAGATAAGATGAGATGAGATGACATGAGATAAGATGAGATGAGAAGAGATGAGATGAGATGAGATGAGATGAGATAAGATGAGATGAGATAAGATAAGATGAGATGAGATGAGATGAGATGCGATAAGATAAGATGAGATGAGATGAGATGAGATGAGATGAGATGAGATGAGATGAGATATCAAGTCGGATGATTCCACTGGCACGGGACATTCAACAATTATAATTTTAATTCCTGTTTTGCAGTGATACCGGGGCCTTCGATTAACCACAACTACAAGGCAGAAACAAGGGGGTACACTAGACACGGACACCATCAACCGCGGGAGGAATAAGAAACTGAGAACAAGAAGATGTGAGAGATGGATGGAGAGAAGGTTGTAATCATCGGAAAACATGATGGGAGATAGGGTTGGCTAAAGGTTAAAGATGGCAAATTATTTAACCTTGAGAATACAAGTTTAATAAAGGAGGTGAGGACAGAACAAGCGGTGATTACAACAATCATCGTCGACATCATCTTTGTTGTGTTTTGTTTTGTTCTTAACAAATGATGGCACCGTTCTCACTTTTTGATATTTTAAATGTTGTATTAGAGTGCACAGTTTTTCTTTTTAGATGTTTTAAAGGACATTAGAGTGCACAATTTTTATTTTTAGATGTTTTAAAAGATATTAGAGTGCACAGTTTTTTTTCTTTTTAGATGTTTTAAAAGACATTAGAGTGTACAGTTTTTCTTTTTAAATTTTTTAAAAGACGTTAGATTGCACATTTGTTCTCTTTAGATGTTTTAATTAATATATTATAGAGTGCCCAAATTTTTTCTTTAGAAATTTTAAAGGACACATTAAAGTGCACAATTCGTGCACCAGTGGCTGGCATAGATTGGTGAGATTATCTCAGTCTTCAGCAACAATGGTTATAGTGGCTACAGTGGCTGGCATAGATTGGTGAGATTATCTCAGTCTTCAGCAACAATGGTTATAGTGGCTACAGTGGCTGGCATAGATTGGTGAGATTACCTCAGTCTTTAGTAACAATGGTTATAGTGGCTACAGTTGCTGACATAGATTGGTGAGATTATCTCAGTCTTCAGCAACAACGGTTATAGTGGCTACAGTGGCTGGCATAGATTGGTGAGATTATCTCAGTCTTCAGCAACAACGGTTATAGTGGCTACAGTGGCTGGCATAGATTGGTGAGATTATCTCAGTCTTCAGCAACAACGGTTATAGTGGCTACAGTGGCTGGTATAGATTGGTGAGATTATCTCAGTCTTCAGCAACAACGGTTACAGTGGCTACAGTGGCTGGCATAGATTGGTGAGATTATCTCAGTCTTCAGCAACAACGGTTACAGTGGCTACAGTGGCTGGCATAGATTGGTGAGATTATCTCAGTCTTCAGCAACAAAGGTTACAGTGGCTACAGTGGCTGGCATAGATTGGTGAGATTATCTCAGTCTTCAGCAACAACGGTTACAGTGGCTACAGTGGCTGGCATAGATTGGTGAGATTATCTCAGTCTTCAGCAACAACGGTTACAGTGGCTGCAGTGGCTGGCATAGATTGGTGAGATTATCTCAGTCTTCAGCAACAACGGTTATAGTGGCTACAGTGGCTGGCATAGATTGGTGAGATTATCTCAGTCTTCAGCAACAACGGTTACAGTGGCTACAGTGGCTGGCATAGATTGGTGAGATTATCTCAGTCTTCAGCAACAACGGTTATAGTGGCTACAGTGGCTGGCATAGATTGGTGAGATTATCTCAGTCTTCAGCAACAACGGTTACAGTGGCTACAGTGGCTGGCATAGATTGGTGAGATTATCTCAGTCTTCAGCAACAACGGTTATAGTGGCTACAGTGGCTGGCATAGATTGGTGAGATTATCTCAGTCTTCAGCAACAACGGTTACAGTGGCTATAGTGGCTGGCATAGATTGGTGAGATTATCTCAGTCTTCAGCAACAACGGTTATAGTGGCTACAGTGGCTGGCATAGATTGGTGAGATTATCTCAGTCTTCAGCAACAACGGTTACAGTGGCTGCAGTGGCTGGCATAGATTGGTGAGATTATCTCAGTCTTCAGCAACAATGGTTATAGTGGCTACAATGGCTACAGTGAAAACAATGGTTACAGTGGCTACAGTGGTTGGCATAGATTGGTGAGATTATCACAGTCTTCAGCAACAACGGTTACAGTGGCTGCAGTGGCTGGCATAGATTGGTGAGATTATCTCAGTCTTCAGCAACAATGGTTATAGTGGCTACAATTGCTACAGTGAAAACAATGGTTACAGTGGCTACAGTGGCTACAGTGGCTAGTGTACGGATCTGTCAAAGGCTGATTTTCCTTCCTTCGTGCACGTTTAGGAGCGACAGCTTTTCTGAACCTGTGCTCGCCTGTACCCAGGCTAGTCCCGGTTACCTTGATCTGATGTAAAGACCTATTCCTAACAGAAATCAGATCTACCAAACATTTCCAAATTGTGACAATTCTCTAACATTTTTTCTTCTTGATTGGGCCATTAACAGATTTGCATTGCACTGGTTTGTGCACCGAGCGTTTCAAGGCATCCGTCACCAACCTACATTTTTGGGCGGCTATATTCCTAGGTTTGATCTTCGTGACCTTTCTGCAATTTGGCTGTTGTTTGTATTCAGAGTTACCTCACTTGGGGAGACAATCTGACTAGAGTAGCATCCCCTTGTTATCCGTGTTTGGATCTGATTTAACCAAAAGTGGGAACCCACTGACATTTTACATTAAACCATGGATGAGACGAGGGATGGCCGAGGGCTCAGATAAGAGGTGTGTTTATACTGCGAGCTACTGGGGCTATCAGCGCGTCATATCTTTCGCAATTTCATAAAATAAACTAAGTGATTTGGGAACTGACAGGAGATCATTGAGGCTGGGTTTGCATATCATGAAAGCACACAATAATGGCCGACGGTCTGTAAAGTCTAAACAATCGGGCCGGAATTGTCCCGCATACCGGTTTCTGAAGACGCGTTGCCGACACCTGTTTTTACAGTCAGTTTGGGAGTCAAGGAAAGTGGTTCTGGATCAGCGGTTTTACACTTCAATTAGTAAACTCTCGCTTGTATGTTTCAGATAACACTTTGGTTGGGATCGTTTTACATTTAGTATTTCGTGTTATTTTACGGATACGTGATTATGTTGTGTAAAATATAGGCACAGAGAGGGAGAGGGAGAGGGAGGGGGAGAGAGAGGTGAGAGATAGAGAGAGTGGGGAGGGAGAGGGGTGAGAGATAGAGAGAGTGGGGAGAAAGAGGGGAGAGAGAGGGAGAGTTAGGGGGAGAGAGGGGGTGAGAGAGAGAGGTGAGAGATAGAGAGAGTGGTGAGAGAGAGGGGGAGAGAGAGGTGAGAGATAGAGAGAGTGGGGAGAGAGGGGGGAGATAAAGGGAGAGAGAGGGGGAGAGAGAGGTGAGAGATAGAGAGAGTGGGAGAGAGGGGGAGATAAAGGGAGAGAGAGAGGGTGAGAGAGAGGTGAGAGATAGAGAGAAGGGGGAGAGAGAGGTGAGAGATAGAAAGAGTGGGGGAGAGGGGGGAGTGAGAGGGGAGAGATAGAGTAGGGAGAGAGGTGAGAGATAGAGGAGGGAGAGAGAGTGGATGAGAGGGGTAGAGAGAGAGGAGAGATAGAGGAGGGAGAGATAGAGAGAGAGTGGGGAGAGAGAGGGGGAGAGATAGCGAGATTGGAGAGAAAGAGGTGAGTGATAGAGAGGGAGAGAGGGGATGAGAGGGGTAGAGATAGGGAAGAGATAAAGAGAGTGGGTAGAGGGGAGGAGAGAGGGGAGACAGAGGGAGAGAGAGAGAGGGGAAAGAGAGCGGAGAGATCGAGAGTGGGGAGAGAGACGTGAAAGAGAAAGGGAGAGATAGAGAGAGAGGGAGAGAGAGAGGGAGAGACAAGTGGGAGACAGAGAAGGGAGAGAGAAATGCGGGCTAAAAAGTTGCGATTGAAATTAGTCAGTAAACGATAAATGTTCCAAACTTGTGATTTCATTTGCAGCTTGCTGGAATGTTCATTTAAGATCGGGGTTACGTGAGCTGGAGTCGGCTGACAGAAGAGTGTTGAGAGTAGCACGAATAGCTACGTTAAGAGGGATGTTTAGAAGTGCTACTGGCAACATCAGGATGAAACAATCCTTGTTTATGGCTAACATGTGATGAGTGAGAAGGGAATAGAGGGAACATGCAGTAGGATAAACTGAGAGGAATAAGAAATAGAGGGAACATACAGTAGGATAAACTTAGATGAATAAGAAATAGAGGGAACATACAGTAGGATAAACTTAGATGAATAAGAAATAGAGGGAACATACAGTAGGATAAACTGAGAGGATAAGAAATAGAGGGAACATACAGTAGGATAAACTTAGATGAATAAGAAATAGAGGGAACATGCAGTAGGATAAACTGAGAGGAATAAGAAATAGATGGAACATACAGTAGGATAAACTGAGATGAATAAGTAATAGAGGGAACATACAGTAGGATAAACTGAGAGGAATAAGAAATAGATGGAACATACAGTAGGATAAACTGAGATGAATAAGAAATAGAGGGAACATACAGTAGGATAAACTGAGAGGAATAAGAAATAGATGGAACATACAGTAGGATAAACTGAGATGAATAAGAAATAGAGGGAACATACAGTAGGATTAAGTGAGAGGAAACAGAAATAGAGGGAACATACAGTAGGATAAACTCAGATGAATAAGAAAAAGAGGAAACATGCAGTAGGATAAACTGAGAGGAATAAGAAATAGATGGAACATACAGTAGGATAAACTTAGATGAATAAGAAATAGAGGGAACATACAGTAGGATTAAGTGAGAGGAAACAGAAATAGAGGGAACATACAGTATGATAAACTGAGAGGAAACAGAAATAGAGGGAACATATTGTGACAATAGGACAAGCTGAGGAGAGAAAGAAATAGAGGGAACATATTGTGACAATAAGACAAGCTGAGGAGAGAAAGAAATAGAGGGAACATATTGTGACAATAAGACAAGCTGAGGAGAGAAAGAAATAGAGGGAACATATTGTGACAATAAGACAAACTGAGGAGAGAAAGAAATAGAGGGAACATATTGTGACAATAAGACAAACTGAGGAGAGAAAGAAATAGAGGAAACATTGTGACAATAAATCAAACTGAGGAGAGAAAGAAATAGAGGGAACATTGTGACAATAAGACAAACTGAGGAGAGAAAGAAATAGAGAGAACACATTGTGACAATAGGACAAACTGAGGAAAGAAAGAAATGAGAGGTAAACGCTAGAATTAATATTAAGGGGCTTAACTCTTAAGCACGGAAGTTATTTTGCTGATTCAGTCAGAATTACCTGACTTGCATATTCTGAAGCGTACAGCACCGTCGGGTTTAGCGTCTGTACAGTTAATGTCCTTGATTACACATTTCAGTGAGCATAATAAAAACATCATATGGAAGATGCACCGCAGAAATAAAAAGTAGGATAGCTCAGGCCAAAATAGCATTTCAGAAACTGAAAACATTTTATGCAACTAGTCTACGTCAATAGAAGTGAGAAAGAGAGTTCATAGGTGCTATATAGAAGCAATTCTGACCTATGGAAGTGAATTATGGACATACGACTAACAAATGGAAAGACGATTAGAGGTCACACATTTTCTAAGAAAAAGGTTGAGAGTTCCCAGGACAGCTAAAAATAAACAAATAGGAAATTCCCGAAGAGGCTGACACAAAAAGGGAGCTCGTAAAAAAACACCAGAAAGAAACAATCAACATTTTTCTGGTGCACCATGGGAAGAGTAAAGTTGGAATACTTGGTTACAACTGGCAAAATACAGGGAAAAAGAAATCCCGGAAGACAAACAGAGAAGATACTGGATAGCTTGGTGTTATGGCATGTAAAACAGCCAACAACAGAATTGATACGATACACGCTGGATAGAAGATTGTGGAAGGACATGATCGCCTACCCCAACCGTTATGGCACATGATGATGATTAAGGTATTTTAGTTTGCCAAGAAAACGTTGATGAGGTGAACAAAGTCAGGGTTCACTTCCGCTGCCTTGCGAGACGTAGGGGTGATAATCTGTTAGTGACCAGATCTTTCCATGACTGCGGCACGTGAAGGGTGGTCAGTGTCGCGCCAGGCCGATTTCATTTCCCACAAAAAATTGATGGTACCCACATTTTAGAAGCCGGGTGAACCCCGGAGCCTTGTCGGCGCGAAAAAAAAAATCCACCGCTTCTGGAAATTGGACCTGGACCATACTGATCAGCAACCGAACGCACTAACCACTCGGCCGCAGAGGCTGGGCTAGTATTGGACAGAACAGCAGTCAGCCACCACGACTGGGTTAGTATTTGACAGAACAGCAGTCAGCCATAGAGGCTGGGTTAGTAATGGACAGAACAGCAGTCAGCCACCACGACTGGATTAGTATTTGACAGAACAGCAGTCAGCCATAGAGGCTGGGTTAGTAATGGACAGAACAGCAGTCAGCCACCACGACTGGATTAGTATTTGACAGAACAGCAGTCAGCCATAGAGGCTGGGTTAGTAATGGACAGAACAGCAGTCAGCCACCACGACTGGATTAGTATTTGACAGAACAGCAGTCAGCCATAGAGGCTGGGTTAGTAATGGACAGAACAGCAGTCAGCCATAGAGGCTGGGCTAGTATTGGACAGAACAACAGTCAGCCACCACGACTGGATTAGTATTTGACAGAACAGCAGTCAGCCATAGAGGCTGGGTTAGTAATGGACAGAACAGCAGTCAGCCACCACGACTGGGTTAGTAATGGACAGAACAGCAGTCAGCCACCACGACTGGGTTAGTAATGGACAGAACAGCAGGGATAATTTTATCAGGAGTCCAGGAATTAAGAGTTAGGAAGGCATGAACAAAAAAGGTAGAGACCAACAGGGACAGACAATTAATCAGAACATGGTCGCCTATGTCGACTGGTGTGGCTCTTGATGATGATTACCTGAGTTAACTGACGATCTGGGGAACGAGTTGTTTATTTGGAATTCTGTGTTCTTATGGTTCATAACATACAGCCAAGACTGTTGCCGAGGCGCTTGGTCGAGGGCGAATATGTAGATCGAGGGACGAAGCTGCCCGTCAGCGTGAAGCCTAAAAGCGGTCAAAGATTAATGGCTGACTGATTGCGTCACGATCGGTGAACCAGAAACATCCTTTCTCCGTACACTCTTCTGTGTAGACTGGGGAGATCTAAATCCTACTTCTTGATGTCCCTAGCTACAGACTATATACAGATCTTATTCAATATAGTCTTGAAACCTCCTAGAACAGACGGTATCCCCCTAGAAAAGACTCTAACCACCTAGAAAAGACTCTAACCACCTAGAACAGACTCTAACCCCCTAGAACAGACTCTAACCCACTAGAACAGACTCTAACCACCTAGAACAGACTCTAACCACATAGAACAGACTATAACCTCCTAGAACAGACTCTAACCCCCTAGAACAGACTCTAACCACCTAGAACAGACTCTAACCCCCTAGAACAGACTCTAACCACCTAGAACAGACTCTAACCCCCTAGAACAGACTCTAACCCCCTAGAACAGACTCTAACCACATAGAACAGACTATAACCTCCTAGAACAGACTCTAACCCCCTAGAACAGACTCTAACCCCCTACAACAGACTCTAACCAGATTATTTCCTACATCTTCACGATGCCCTTAGAAATGACTCTATCCAGATCTTTCCCTAGATTTTCTCGATGCTACCATATTGTGCAATTTTGGCTACCATAGTACGCAATTTTGGCTATTATATTGTGACATTTTGACTACCATATTGTGCCTTTTTGGCAATCATTTTGTATTAATTGGCTACCATATTGTGTCATTTTGACTACCATAGTGCGCCATTATTGCTGCCATAGTGCGCCATTTTGGCTACCATATTGGCACATTTTGGCTACCATAGTACGCATTCCCCTCTGGCTCTTGCTTTGATAATGCAAGTTATCGTAGGCTGACGTGCCAATCTTTTGATGCTACTCGTCCATGTTAGTAACTAAAACAAGGAGAGGAACTCAAATACCTCGGAAGTTTAGTGACAAACAATTCACAAACAGCAGATATAGACTCAAGATGCAACAAAGCTTGTCAAATCATTGGACAGCTATCGCCACTATTGTCCAACAAGGAAATAACTATGGAGGCAAAACGGGCACTGTACAATACAGTCTTCATCCCAACGTTGTGCTACCAATGCCAGTCCTGGACCCTAGATGCAAGAATAATAAGAAAAATAACCTCTACAGAGATGAAATGTGTCAGACAAATGACAGGAAACAGTCTGAGAGATAAGATCAGAAATGAAGAACTGAGAAAAATGTTGGAAATAGCCCCCGCCGTAGAATATATAAAGAAACAACAGATAAAATGGTCTGGCCGCGTGACAAGGCAGAAAAATCGAAACACGATTACCCATCAATAAACTTTGCGAGAACACCAGACCCAAGGGTCGACCACGAAAAAGATGGATCGACGAAATATAGAAACACTAGGAAACATAACAGCAGCAGAGGCGAACAGAAAAGCAAAAAACTACAAACTATATCTCCCATCGACACTGAAAAGCTCAGTGGTTAGTGAACTGGACTACAAAGGACAAGGGGTAGGGTTCGATCCCAACCGACGGCTTCCGGGTTCACCCAGCCTTTAATGGGTACCGGATTTTTTTCTGGGAAAGTAAAGCGGCACGGGCGTAATACCGACCACATTACCCCAAAAATCATGTGCCGAAGGTCTGTAAAATGTATGGTCACTAACACCATGTTCCCTATACGCCACTTGGCGTGACGTGGGAGGGGGGGGAGGGGAGTGGTAGCTTTACTTACTTTATTTTTTTATCGACGTTGAAAGCAAAATGAAGACGGAAAGTTAAAGAAGAAAAATAATAAAAGGCTTGAATTTCTTTTTCTGTTTTCTTGTCTAATGTCCATGTTTCTACACAGTACTGGAATGTTGAGAAGATACACAATTTGTCTACTCCTAGTTTTATCCCTGCTGTTATTTCTTGTCATGTAAGTATATATTTTTCATGACATTACAATTGCCGCATCTACTATACAAGAGAAAAAAAAAAAGATGAAAAGCTCAATCACAGAAGCTCATCTAGTTCTCAATAACGAGAGTCATTAAACACTCGTCCAAGCTCGGTCCATAGAGATAACTCGTTTCAAAAGCTCATCCTGGTAGCAGCTCTGGACGTGTCATGGCTCGAGTGCTACTAGAACTATCACAATCCACATCAGGCTTCGAGGATCTAGCGAGGGCTGCCCTCAATGCTTAAAGCGGATTGAGATTAAAAACCACGAGAGGGAATGAATAAGTGTTTAACTGTGAGGACAAACACACCACACGTCAGTCATGCCGGATGACAGAACAGTTTGGGTAGAAGTTTACATAAACATCCTTTGGCGTGAATCGGTTAAACACTATTAGTGTTTGTTCTGGCTTTAACATATGTAGCTAGTTCCCCAGAAATGGGTAATAAGTCTGAATTATTAATTAGATCTCTGTGTAGGTAGTTCTTTCTTTCTTTCTTTCTTTCTTTCTTTCTTTCTTTCTCTCTTTTTTCTATTTCTTTCGTTTTTTGTCTGTTTTCTTCCATTCTCTCTCTTTTTATCTTTCCTTCTTTCTTTTAAAATTCTTTCTTTCATTTGTTGTTTCTTTGTTTCTTTCTTAATTTCCCTTTGTTGCTGTTTGTTTGTTTCTTTTCTGTTCTACTGTCATTCATGCGTCCTCAATCATTCATTTCTTTTCTTTTGACTTCATCGATCACGGAGATTTTACTCAACAAGAACATTACATTTCTGTGCCGATTTGCCTCCCCTACTCGCTTTGCCAGATTGGTTATTTTGTTTCCAGAGGAACCACGTGGAGATGGAGTTTACCCTGATCAAAGACACTCAGTTATGAGTCGCTGATCATCTTCAGTCAAATTCATGTCTGGCGTCTCGATTGTCAACCAGCATACTAACGTAGAAAGCGTGCCATGAATGGAAACAAATATGCCATTAGGAGTAAGGGAACCACATAGAATCGACAGCTGTAGCTCTCCGGTAATCCTTTCTGTGATGTTGGAATTATGTTTCCCCTCGTGGGGGCGTTGTCCTGACAGTTTTTATTTTGTTTAAATACGTTCTTGATCCCGCGTCTGTGAGCTTCCTTGACTGTAGACGGCGCTGCGATCAAAGCTGAACTTATCACGCACCAACATCTACTCGCTTCTGTCATTTATAGTCTGTTTCTTGAAGATCTTCTATAGCGCTGCATGGCAACAAATTAACCCAACGGAGATGGAACTTTCAAGCTTTATAGTCTGTTTCATGCAATGTAAAAGTTTAGGTTGTTGGCTCAACATTATCATGTGCCATATCAGCTGGAGCCACGATAGCACAGTGGTTAGTGAACTGGACTACAAAGGATAAGAGGTAGGGTTCGTTCCCAACTGACGTGCCGGTTCCCCCAGCCTTTAATGGGTACCGGAATTTTTTTTCTGGGAAAGTAAAGCGGCACGGGCGTAATACCGACCACATTACTCCACAAATCATGTGCTGAAGGTCTGTAAAATTTATGGTCACTAACACCATATTCCCTATACGCCACTTGGCGTGACGGGGTACTTTACTTTTTTTTTTTTATATATCAGCTGGGGTAGGCGATCATGTCTCTGCATCGTTTATACAACCCAGAATGTATTTGATGAAAGCTGTGACGAGAGATGAGGTTGTATCGGCCAGAAGGAGTTTGGCAGCCCACCAATGGGGAAAGCAAGAACTGTAAATAGTTGAAGAAATGTTACAAAAAGTAGCAGAGGACAAAGAAGTAGTGGGGGGGGGGAGAGGGGGGGGAAGAAAGAAAAGATAACAGCTTTACGGCGAGGAAAGATGATGCGCAATATTCCGCCGTTGCGGCCTAGCTTAACGTGGGGCACAAGGAAACAGAGAAACAAAAAGTGAAGATGTTAAAAGAGAGAATGCAACAAAAAAAAACAACAAAACAAAGAGAATAAAGGTAAAAGTGATGGTTAAAGAAGGAGAATCAGATCTTATCTTTTGTTCTGTCTGTTCCCATTCAGGACACATAGATGATTCAAGAACGGGGAAAATGAGACGTAGAAAAAAAGATTAAGAAGAATATGAAGAAGATGAAGAGGAAGAAGATGGAGACGTAGAATAAGATGCAGAAGAATATGAAGAGGATGAAGAATGAGAAGAGAAAGAAAGATGAGTAGAAGAAGATGAAGAAGACATAGAAGAAGATTATGCAGATCAAGATGAATAAAAAGACAGCGGCAAAGAAGAAAAAGTAGAAGACGCAGGCAAAGAAGACGATGATGAAGAAGAAATGGAAGAATAAGAATTAGAAGAATAAGAAGAATAAGAATTAGAAGAATAAGAATTAGAAGAATAAGAATTAGAAGAATAAGAAGAATAAGAATTAGAAGAATAAGAATAAGAAGAATAAGAATTAGAAGAATAAGAAGAATAAGAATTAGAAGAATAAGAATTAGAAGAATAAGAATTAGAAGAATAACAATTAGAATAATAAGACAATTATGAAAACAGAGTAGATGAGAAAGTTGAGATAGATGATACAGAATAAACATCATTAATGTTTAGCTAACGTTGGAGCTCTACAACGGAGAATTCATTAACAATAAAACAACACTAGCAAAACAAACAGGAACGTGATACTGTCAGGAAAATAAAAACGCGAAGCTGTTGAAAGCAAAATAAAGGCGCGCGAAATAAAAAAGAAACGAAAGTAAATATAACATAATTCTTATAAAACGTGGTATCCGGACACATTCGAATAATTATTTTACCAGTAATGATGACGAGTTTGGAGAGGCCACCGTGAAAAGGGATTAAGCTTTCACTATCTCTTGTCAAAGCTGTGATCTGTGAGTCTTTATTCTCTCTCGTTTGAGTCACGTTCAAGACGATTACAAACATCAGAGAATTAGATGTCGACAAATGTAGAACAATAGGCAAATTACAAGCTAGCTTTATGGCTTAAATATATGGCTTAAAGCCAATAAATCTAGCCGTAGTTTCTGGGATTAAAGGAAAATGTGAAAACAATAAAACTTGTCTATTTATGTGTTACTGTCTAGAACTATGATCATAAACAAAGAAAATTCTCAAGACTTACAAATAAATAAAACAGTTGAGGGAATACATCTGGAGACAGTCCAGAGTTACAACTACCTGGGACATACTATAACTAATGATGGAAAATGTAAAATTGAAATAAATAAAAGAATAGGAGTGGCAAAAAGTAATTTCAATGCCATGAAAAATATACTAACAACAAAACAAATATCAGCAGGGCTGAAACTAAGAATAGCAAAATGTTACATCTTCTCAATATTCCTATATGGTGGAGAAACATGGACATTAGACAAGAAAACAGAACAGAAAACTGCAGCCTTTGAAATGTGGATTTATAGAAGAATAGGTAGAATTGGATGAAAGGAAAAGAAAACAAACGATGAAGTTTTAAAACAAATAAAAATGAAAAGAGAACTACTAAACACAATTCAAACAAGACAAATGAAATTTTTAGGGCACGTTAACAGACACACTAGCCTACTAAAAGTAATATTGGAAGGGAAAATACAAGGTAACAGAGGCAGAGGCAGACCAAGACTAACATGGACGAGTAACATCAAAAGATGGACAAGTCAATCTATGGCAAAATGCACCATCAAAGCAAGAAACAGAGTTGAATGGAGATCCATGGTAGCCAATCTTCGTTGCGTAGACGGCACTCGATGATGATGATGATGATGATGATGATGATGATGATGATGATGTGTTACTGTTACAGTTTAAAGTTGAGAAACATTAACGAGACTTGCTGTAAACTTGAATAGATGTTTTTTGGTAAACATAAACAGATTTGCTGTAAACATGAATAGACTTGCATTAGACGTAAACAGACTTGGTAAAGATGAACAGACCTATTGGTAAATATAAACAGATGTAAACATAAACAAACTTTTCGGAAGTCATAAACATATTTGTTAGAAACGCAAATAGAGGGGATGTAAGCATAAACAGATTTGTTAGTAAACATAAACAGATTTGTTACAAAACATAAACAGATTTGTTACAAAACATAAACAGATTTGTTAGTGGTTGGTTTCGTTCGCCCGATGACTAAAGTATTCTAGAGTATCGTGGTAGACTAGAATATTACTCTCCATCATTCGCCCTTACAAGGACGTAGTGGACGTGTCTGCGTTGTGTTGTGGTAACATTTAAGAGATTTGTTACAAAACATAAAGAGATTTGTTACAAAACGTAAAGAGATTTGTTACAAAACATAAAGAGATTTGTTACAAAACATAAAGAGATTTGTTAGTGAACATAAACAGATTTGTTAGTAAACATTAACAGATTCGCTGTAAACATCAACAGATTCGCTGTAAACATCAACAGATTCGCTGTAAACATCAACAGATTCGCTGTAAACATGCATATAGTCGATGTAAACAAAAAGCGGTTCGTTAGGAAACATAAAGATAATCTCCGCAAACATGAATAAACTAGATGATAAACATAAACAGACTTGATGTAAACATAAACAGCCCTGATGTAAACATAAACAGACTTGTTGCTAACCATCAACAGTCTTTCTGATACACCAACAGACACAATTACAAATATAGAAGACAATCTAGAAAACACAAATAAAGGACTCAGCCTTAACAGCAAAAAGACAGAAGTAATGGAAGCAATAAAGAAAAAGACATCACCGCAATGCACAATAAAGACAGGTGGAATAATATTAAAACAGATAAATGAATTTAAATATCCGATAACTTTGTTAACCTCATATGGTAGATTAACCTCAGACGGTTAAATTAATGTTGAATGCCTGCCACGGACTAAACGGTTAAATAATTGCTGGACGGCTACAACTTGTTAAACGGTTGAATTAATGTTCAATGTCTACCACTGGTTAAACGGTTGAATTAATGTTCAATGTCTACCACTGGTTAAACGGTTGAATTAATGTTCAATGTCTACCATTGGTTAAACGGTTGAATTAATGTTCAATGTCTACCACTGGTTAAATGGTTGAATTAATGTTCAATGTCTACCACTGGTTAAACGGTTGAATTAATGTTCAATGTCTACCACTGGTTAAACGGTTGAATTAATGTTCAATGTCTACCACTGGTTAAATGGTTGAATTAATGTTCAATGTCTACCACTGGTTAAATGGTTGAATTAATGTTCAATGTCTACCACTGGTTAAATGGTTGAATTAATGTCGAACGTAAGTTTCTAGGTAACCGGTTAAATGACTACGAATGTCTGCTACGAAATTTGTCCAGTCTACTAAATTCTACTCAAAGGTGACCTGAGTTTACTACATTCCGTTCAAAGGTGATCTCGTTTTATTACATTCTTATCAAAGATAACCCGAGTCTACTACATTCTGATCAAAGATAACCCGAGTCTACTACATTCTGATCAAAGATAACCCGAGTCTACTACATTCTAATCAAAGATAACCCTAGTCTACTACATTCTAATCAAAGATAACACAAGTCTACTACATTCTAATCAAAGATAACACAAGTCTACTACATTCTAATCAAAGATAACACAAGTCTACTACATTCTAATCAAAGATAACACAAGTCTACTACATTCTAATCAAAGATAACACAAGTCTACTACATTCTACCGTTAGTAATGATATTGAAAGCAAACTTGTCACAATTGTGATGTCACAAAAGGCTGTGTTTTTTTTTCAAGTAAAATTTCTTCATGAAATGAGCGCAGCAACTAAACAATCAATATAAAACAGTCGTGTACAGGAGGTGGCGGGTGTACATCATGGTGCTGAGAATAAAGATCGCGTGAGCAGTGCGTTCCTTTACAAGGCGCAAGTTTGTTTTTCTCTTTCTTATTTTTTTATGAAACGTAAAGAAATGTCGAAATTCTTGAAACGATAAAGTCGTGTTTTATATGTGACGTCACAAGGCACAAACATTCCTCGAGTATCAATTTCCCAAATGTGGCGATATCTCGTCCAACTTCTAAATAACTCTTCCCATTTCTATGGTGCGAAATAAAAATACAGGTAGAACAATATTAAAACAGGTAAATGAATTTAAATATTTGGGAACTTTGTTAACCTCAGACGGAAGATGTACAAAAGAGGTGAGATGTAGAATGGCTCAGGCAAAAGCAGCTTTCCAAAAAGTGAGGAAAATACTATGCAATCCATTTTTGACAATAGAAACAAGGTAAAGAGTTCTTAAATGTTATGTAGACCCAGTCTTAACATATGGATGTGAATCATGGACAATAGGACAACAGACAAGAAAATCACTGGAGTCTGTAGAAATGTGGTTGTACAGAAGAATGTTGAGAATACCATGAACAGCTAAGAAGATTAATGAAGATGTTCTGAGAGAGGTCAATGCAAAAAGAGAGCTAATTTCCAATATTAGGAAGAAACAATCATAATTTTTGGCCATGTAATGAGAAGAGAACAGCTGGAATATATTGTAACAACTGGAAAAATTGAGAGACGAAGAGATAGAGGGAAGCAAAGAGAGAAAATACCAGACAGCTTAAAAGAATGGCTTGGCAGAAGGTCAACAACAGAAATGATAAATAACTGTCGAAATCGAAAGCTGTGGAGAGACATGATCACCTACGCCAGCAGGCCCGGTACTTGATGATGATGAAATAAAAATTCATTTCTTAGACTGAAGCTAGCAGCTGTGCCTGGGCTTTCATGTGATATGTTTATTTGTTCATCTCTCTGGGATGCTATATCTCCCTCTTTCCTTCACACTCTCTCACTCTCACTAATAGACGGTCTCAGCTTACAGTGACGCTGTAGCTAGGAATTTGCGGTTGAGTGGAGCAACAGTCGGCAGGTTTGTGGTTTGTTGTCGATGGGTCATGACGGTCAGGGCCGGATACTGGGGTCTGTGGCTGAGAATGGTGGTGGCCGGGGGCGTGGAAGAGGTGGGGAGGGGGATAGTGAGTGTAGAATATCGGAACACACAAGGAGAGGTTGTCGTGAGGTTGTTTAGAGAGGATTTGAGTGAGTGAAGATGTTGTAACACTAGAGGTGGCGAAAGTAGGAAGTGAGAGAGAGAGAAGACATCGCATGGAGAGGAATGTGGTGTGAGAGGAAAGAAGAAGAGGTTACGAGACTTTATAAAGGAGGGGATACGAGATTATATCAAGGAGACGAGACAGCAGATTGTAAAAAGAAAACGATGTAGAAAGTAGGAAAAGATAAATGGTTATATAGAGGAGAGAAGGATAAGTGGTTATATAGAGGAGAGAAGGATAAGTGGTTATATAGAGGAGAGAAGGATAAGTGGTTATATAGGTGAGAGAAGGATAAGTGGTTATATAGAGGAGAGAATGGTCAGTGGTTATATAGGTGAGAGAAGGATAAGTGGTTATATAGAGGAGCGAAGGATCAGTGGTTATATAGGTGAGAGAAGGATAAGTGGTTATATAGAGGAGAGAAGGATCAGTTGTTTTATAGGTGAAAGAAGGATAAGTGGTTAAATAGAGGAGGGAAGGATACGTGGTTATATAGGTGAGAGAAGGATAAGTGGTTATATAGGTGAGAGAAGGATCAGTGGTTATATAGGTGAGAGAAGGATCAGTGGTTATATAGAGGAGAGAAGGATATGTGGTTATATAGAGGAGAGAAGGATAAGTGGTTATATGGAGGAGAGAAGGATAAGTGGTTATATAGAGGAGAGAAGGATAAGTGGTTATACAAGGGAGAGAAGGATAAGTGGTTATATAGAGGAGAGAATGATCAGTGGTTATATAGAGGAGAGAAGGATCAGTGGTTATGTAGGTGAGAGAAGGATAAGTGGTTACATAGAGGAGAGAAGGATCAGTGGTTATATAGAGGAGAGAAGGATACGTGGTTATACAAGGGAGAGAAGGATAAGTGGTTATATAGAGGAGAGAAGGATAAGTGGTTATATGGAGGAGAGAAGGATAAGTGGTTATATAGAGAAGAGAAGGAAAAGGGGTTATACAAGGGAGAGAAGGATAAGTGGTTATATAGAGGAGAGAAGGATAAGTGGTTATATGGAGGACAGAAGGATAAGTGGTTATATGGAGGACAGAAGGATAAGTGGTTATATAGAGGAGAAAAGGATAAGTGGTTATATGGAGGAGAGAAGGATAAGTGGTTATATAGAGGGGAAAAGGATATGTGGTTATATGGAGGAGAAAAGGATAAGTGGTTATATGGAGGAGAAAAGGATAAGTGGTTATATGGATGAGAGAAGGATAAGTGGTTATATGGAGGAGAGAAGGATAAGTGGTTATATGGAGGAGAGAAGGATAAGTGGTTATATAGAGGAGAGAAGGATAAGTGGTTATACAAGGGAGAGAAGGATAAGTGGTTATATAGAGGAGAGAATGATCAGTGGTTATATAGAGGAGAGAAGGATCAGTGGTTATGTAGGTGAGAGAAGGATAAGTGGTTACATAGAGGAGAGAAGGATCAGTGGTTATATAGAGGAGAGAAGGATACGTGGTTATACAAGGGAGAGAAGGATAAGTGGTTATATAGAGGAGAGAAGGATAAGTGGTTATATGGAGGAGAGAAGGATAAGTGGTTATATAGAGAAGAGAAGGAAAAGGGGTTATACAAGGGAGAGAAGGATAAGTGGTTATATAAAGGAGAGAAGGATAAGTGGTTATATGGAGGACAGAAGGATAAGTGGTTATATGGAGGACAGAAGGATAAGTGGTTATATAGAGGAGAGAAGGATAAGTGGTTATATAGAGGAGAGAAGGATAAGTGGTTATATAGAGGGGAAAAGGATATGTGGTTATATGGAGGAGAAAAGGATAAGTGGTTATATGGAGGAGAAAAGGATAAGTGGTTATATGGAGGAGAGAAGGATAAGTGGTTATATGGAGGAGAGAAGGATAAGTGGTTATATGGAGGAGAGAAGGATAAGTGGTTATATGGAGGAGAGAAGGATAAGTGGTTATATGGAGGAGAGAAGGATAAGTGGTTATATGGAGGAGAGAAGGATAAGTGGTTATAAAGCAAAATATTATAAGCGGATACATAAAAGGAGAAATGGATAGGTGGATGTATAGAAGACAGAGCTAATAAAAATGACGCCAAGAAAAAAGAATTATACGAAAGTACATAAAAATAATTATATAAGGAATTGTGGTACAAGAAAATATACAACAAAAAAATGGGAGTACAAAAGATTATATAAAGGAGAGGAAAAACATAAGGCTACCTAAAGGAGAGAACTAACTAAAGGTTATACAAAAGAGAGGAAAATGGGATTTTATGGGATATTCACCGTTGCTGCACTCTGGACACATCAGTGAGTGCTCCGATCGTCACGTCGTCATAATGAGAACCTTCGAGAGGAAACCTGACCCACGTGCACGAACTCCGTCGCACGGTCTGGGGTCCATAAATTGTGTTGACTCGTTCCTGGTCAGACGTCAGTGTATGAAACCCAACGTAGTGTTTTTGAGGATAGGATAGACGTAGGCTTGTCTAAAGTAGTGTTTATGGGGTTAGGGTAGACGTAGACTGGTCTAACGTAGTGTTTATGGGGGTAGGGTAGATATAGGCTGGTCTAACATAGTGTTTATGGGGTTAGGGTAGACGTAGGCTGGTCTAACGTAGTGTTTATGGGGTTAGGGTAGACGTAGGCTGGTCTAACATAGTATTTATGGGGTTAGGGTAGACGTAGGATGGTCTAACATAGTGTTTATAGTGGTAGGGTAGATGTAGGCTGGTCTAACGTAGTGTTTATGGGGTAGGGTAGATGTAGGCTAGTCTCACTTAGTGTTTATGGGTGTACGGTAGACGTAGGCTGGTCTAACGTAGTGTTTATGGGCGTAGGGTACATGTAGGCTGGTCTAACGTAGTGTTTATGGGCGTAGGGTAGATGTTGGCTGGTCTAACGTAGTGTTTATGGGGTAGGGTAGACGTAGGCTGGTCTAACTTAGTGTTTATGGGTGTACGGTAGACGTAGGCTGGTCTAACGTAGTGTTTATGGGTGTAGGGTAGATGTAGGCTGGTCTAACTTAATGTTTATGGGCGTAGGGTAGACGTAGGCTGGTCTAACGTAGTGTTTATGGGTGTAGGGTAGACGTAGGCTGGTCTAACGTAGTGTTTATTGGTTAGGGTAGACATAGGCTTGTCTAACATAGTGTTTATGGGGTAGGGTAGACATAGGCTGGTCTAACGTAGTGTTTATGTGGGTAGGGTAGACGTAGGCTGGTCTAACATAGTGTTTATTAGGTAGGGTAGACGTAGGCTGGTCTAACATAGTGTTTATGGGGTAGGGTAGACGTAGGCTGGTCTAACATAGTGTTTATGGGGTAGGGTAGACATAGGCTGGTCTAACATAGTGTTTATGGGGTAGGGTAGACGTAGGTTGGTCTAACGTAGCGTTTATGGGTTAGGGTAGACGTAGGCTGGTCTAACGTAGTGTTTATGGGTGTACGGTAGACATAGGCTGGTCTAACATAGTGTTTATGTGGGTAGGGTAGACGTAGGCTGGTCTAACGTAGTGTTTATGGGGTAGGGTAGACGTAGGCTTGTCTAACATAGTGTTTATGTGGGTAGGGTAGACGTAGGCTGGTCTAACGTAGTGTTTATGGGGTTGGGTAGACGTAGGCTTGTCTAACATAGTGTTTATGTGGGTAGGGTAGACGTAGGCTGGTCTAACATAGTGTTTATGGGGTAGGGTAGACGTAGGCTGGTCTAACGTAGCGTTTATGGGTTAGGGTAGACGTAGGCTGGTCTAACGTAGTGTTTATAGGTGTACGGTAGACATAGGCTGGTCTAACATAGTGTTTATGTGGGTAGGGTAGACGTAGGCTGGTCTAACGTAGTGTTTATGGGGTAGGGTAGACGTAGGCTTGTCTAACATAGTGTTTATGTGGGTAGGGTAGACGTAGGCTGGTCTAACGTAGTGTTTATGGGGTAGGGTAGACGTAGGCTTGTCTAACATAGTGTTTATGTGGGTAGGGTAGACGTAGGCTGGTCTAACGTAGTGTTTATGGGGTAGGGTAGACGTAGGCTTGTCTAACATAGTGTTTATGTGGGTAGGGTAGACGTAGGCTTGTCTAACATAGTGTTTATGTGGGTAGGGTAGACGTAGGCTGGTCTAACGTAGTGTTTGCTGTGGGTAGGTTAGACGTAGGCTTGTCTAACATAGTGTTTATGTGGGTAGGGTAGACGTAGGCTGGTCTAACGTAGTGTTTATGGGGTTAGGGTAGACGTAGGCTGGTCTAACGTAGTGTTTACTAGTAGAGTCAGTAGAGTCAGTAATTGAGGGACTGGTTGGTCTCCAGACAAAACGCCGGCCTCGAGACAGAGATGTTGCGGGTTCAAATCCCGGCTGCACCGGTTGGGATATATATTTATGATTTCTCTCTGCAGGAACCACCCCTGGTCTCAGCTGCGAGTCCCGGCTTGAAACGTCAATTACTCATGGACGGAAAAAATATGAGTGCCTCCGAAGACGGAGTTATCTGCTTGCGCGGCGAGGGACCCCTGTGCACATGGCTGCCGGGGAAAAGCGGATTAACATGCATAATGCAGTTCCTGTGCTCTAGGGATTTCGTCAGAGGTCAAAATCTGGCGAACGTCACAAAAATAAGTCAGTAAGTGAGAGTTCCTTCCCCTTGCCCTGCTAGGAGTATTTGGTTTATGGTGTTAGTGACCATTTTGTTCTATGACCACGGCACATTTTTGATTTAAGTGATATGGTCGGTGTCACGCCAGGCCGCTTCTACAACCAAAAAATCTCTAGTACCAACTGTTAGAGGCTGGGTGAACCTCGGAGCCTTGTCGGTCCGAAAAAAAATCCGCCATTTCCTGGAATCAAAGCCCCAGATGCTATACAAGTATATCGATAACTTGATCCTTTGCTTGCTCACTCCATTACTATAGACATCTGTTACTCTTCCTGTGTTTTCCTTCAACTTCACGTGTTTTCATGAGTAACTCCTCCATGAATCCATATCTCCTCACTTGAGGAACGATTCTCTCCTTCTTTCTTCCCCGAGATTGTAATAATTGCTGTGGTGAGTCACTCATAGTTTGCGATCCCTTCTTCTTTCTTCACTCAATCCTCTGGCATGAATTCCGTCTTAGCGGATAGAGCAATAAAATAGAAACATTAGTGCACTCCACCTTGTAAGAAGACATGTTAGATGAACATAATGTAATGGGACAAAGGAGATTATGATAGAGACGAATCTCGCTGCATACC
The DNA here is from genome assembly GCA_032433765.1 of Megaustenia siamemsis. Classification (NCBI taxonomy): domain Eukaryota; kingdom Metazoa; phylum Mollusca; class Gastropoda; order Stylommatophora; family Ariophantidae; genus Megaustenia; species Megaustenia siamemsis. Next base: position 59,137,006 of record JAVIAB010000046.1, read on the forward strand.
GGTCAACCTCTTAGGTCCTTAGTTCCGATCTTTAAACAACGGGAGCGGAACCATTTCACCGGTAGTGAAGATTGAATGAATGGATAGGGTAGGGGAGAAAACACGGCCAGGACAATCCATTTCTTATAAGTTGGATTAGACCTTAATCTATTTCTTATAAGCTGAATTAGATATCAATCTATTTCTTATTAGCTGAATTAGATATCAATCTATTTCTTATAAGCTGAATTAGATATCAATCTATTTCTTATAAGCTGAATTAGACCCCAATCTATTTCTTATAAGCTGAATTATATATCAATCTATTTTTTATAAGCTGAATTCGACCCCAATCTTGTTCTTACAAGTTGCATTAGACCCCAATCTATTTCTTATCAACTGAATTAGATCCCAATCTATTTCTTATAAACTGAATTAGATCCCAATCTATTTCTTATAAACTGAATTAGATCACAATCTATTTCTTATAAGCTGAATTAGATATCAATATATTTCTTATAAGCTGAATTAGATATCAATCTATTTCTTATAAGCTGAATTAGATCCCAATCTATTTCTTATCAACTGAATTAGATATCAATCTATTTCTTATAAACTGAATTAGATCCCAATCTATTTCTTATAAACTGAATTAGATCCCAATCTATTTCTTATAAACTGAATTAGATATCAATATATTTCTTATAAGCTGAATTAGATATCAATCTATTTCTTATAAGCTGAATTAGACCCCAATATATTTCTTATAAGGTGAATTAGATATCAATCTATTTCTTATAAGCTGAATTAGGCCCCAATCTATTTCTTATAAGCTGAATTAGACCCCAATCTATTTCTTATAAACTGAATTAGATCCCAATCTATTTCTTATAAACTGAACTAGATCCCAATCTATTTCTTATAAGCTGAATTAGACCCCAATCTATTTCTCTTAAACTGAATTAGAACCAAATTGCTATTGACACAATTACGTTAAAAACGACGTTAGTATAAAACGCCGGGTCGGAAGCGAATTTGAGAAGAGCCTAACGTACGGACGGCTGCTCACAGAGCTAAGCCGCTAATTCTGTAGCGTAGCAGGTAGTAGCTAATGCGCCAGCTGTGTTTTGTCAACTCACGTTTTCCCGTGTTGGAGATTTTTTACAAAACGGAATCCTGCTTGCCTGAACACCGACATTTCTGGGAATACTGCGGCATCCACTAGCCACAAACATCATTGGCCTAACACCCTTTATTCTTTCTTATTCTCCTTCTTCTTCATCTTCTTCTTCTTCATACTCTTTCCTTCCTTTTTCCTTTTCAGCGTCGAAGGGATATTTAATGTGCGGTGTTGTGCTCTTCAGTTTGTCTCTCCTGTTATGTTTCCTAGTGTTTCTAATATTCCATCGATCGATCTGTTTCGTGGTCGGCCATTGGGTCTGGTGTTCTCGCAACGTTTATTGAAGGCTCGTTGTGTTTTGTGTTTGATCTTTGTGTCTTATAACTTGGTTAAAACAAGTGTATCTGTTGTTTCTTTATATGTTCTTTGGTGAGAATTATTCCTAGCTTTTTTTCCCAGTTCTTCATTTCTGATCTTATCTCTCAGACTGTTTCCTATCATTCGTCTAACACATTTCATCTCTGTAGAGGTTATTTTACTTATTGTTCTTGCATCTAGGGTCCAGGTCTGGCATTGGTAGCACAACGGGATGGAGATTATATTGTAGTGTGCCTCCCTCTCACTCTCTCTCTCTCTTTCTCTCTCTCTGCGTTCGTCCAACGACTGGTCGTCTACATCGTCCGCCCTTAAAAAAACGCAAGGTAGGCGTAAACGTAAGGGTCGCCAAACGACAATATTTGCGCCTATCGCCTCCACGCAACCGTTTTCTGCTTGTCATTTACAGGACCGGGTTTTCCTTCCAACTTGCTCACTAAAACTGACTAGTCTACTTCGAGGGGTACCGCTTAGAAGTATAGTAGGATCTCACTCAGCTTGAAACGCAAACAGCCAGCTATAAGTCTCTGGTCGTTATCAACCTGATGCTAGAACACATCTTCGTCCCCAAACATGTCAAATATTACATTTTCTAAATAAAGAGATCCTTTATTATAATGTAAGTTGTAACTTCTGTTATCTGGTCTGTAGCACAAGGGAAGTAATTCGTGAACGTCTGTCAAATGTGAGATTAGATGAGATGCCATTTAATGAGGAAAAGAGGGGCTGACCGAAGAAGAATGTTAAAAACACGTTGATAAAGTGTAGTGTTGATATGTCTTGTTATTGTGGATTCACAGGATGAAGTGTTGATATGTCTTGTTATTGTGGATTCACAGGATGAAGTGTTGATATGTCTTGTTATTGTGGATTCATGTGAGGGGACGCAATTCGGATCATCCATAGTCTATATCTCAATGCACGGCTCTTGTTGATGATGATGTCATTTAGACAGACATTAAGTGTTACTGTACAGGTCGGATACATGTGAATTATAACAACACGAGTCGAGCAAATGTGATTTATAACAGTGCAGGTCAAATAAACATGAACTATAAAAGTGTAGGTCAGATGTGTGTTCATTTTAACAAGTAGGATAATTGTGAAGTATAAAGTAGAGGTCACATAATTGTGAAGTATAAAGTAGAGGTCACATAATTGTGAAGTATAAAGTAGAGGTCACATAATTGTGAAGTATAAAGTAGAGGTCACATAATTGTGAAGTATAAAGTAGAGGTCACATAGTTGTGAAGTATAAAGTAGAGGTCACATAATTGTGAAGTATAATGTAGATGTCACATAGTTGTGAAGTATAAAGTAGAGGTCACATAATTGTGAAGTATAAAGTAGAGGTCACATAGTTGTGAAGTATAAAGTAGAGGTCACATAATTGTGAAGTATAAAGTAGAGGTCACATAGTTGTGAAGTATAAAGTAGAGGTCACATAATTGTGAAGTATAAAGTAGATGTCACATAATTGTGAAGTATAAAGTAGAGGTCACATAATTGTGAAGTATAATGTAGAGGTCACATAATTGTGAAGTATAAAGTAGAGGTCACATAATTGTGAAGTATAAAGTAGAGGTCACATAATTGTCAAGTATAAAGTAGAGGTCACATAATTGTGAAGTATAAAGTACAGGTCACATAATTGTGAATTATTCTAAAATAAGATTTAAGAATAGTAATAAGTGTTCCGTTTAAAACACGCACGTACGTATACATACGCGCGCAAACATTCATATATGATATCCCGACATGTATTTATATCGCACATACATACTTAACTGTACCTAGAGGCAAAACGGGCACTGTACAATACAATCTTCATCCCAGCGTTGTGCTACCAATAACAGACCTGGACCCTAGATGCAAGAACAATAAGAAAAATAAGCTCTACAGAGATGAAATGTGTCAGACGAATGACAGGAATGAGAGGTATGAATAGAAATGAAGAACTGAGAAGAAAAGCTAGGGATTACCACCATAGAGTCAATAAAGAAACAATAGATGTGTTTACCTGGTCACGTGGTAAGCTGGTCACGTGGTAAGACTTCCAGTTTAAAACACAACGTGGTGTGAAGATGGAAGAAATGATGGAATATTAGAAACACTAGGAAACATAACAGCAGTAGAGGCGAACAGAAGAACAAAAGATGGATTGATGGAATATTAGAAACGTTATGAAACATAACAGCAGTAGAGGCGAACAGAAGAGCAAAAGATGGATTGATGGAATATTAGAAACGTTATGAAACATAACAGCAGTAGAGGCGAACAGAAGAACAAAAGATGGATTGATGGAATATTAGAAACATTATGAAACATAACAGCAGTAGAGGCGAACAGAAGAACAAAAGATGGATTGATGGAATATTAGAAACATTATGAAACATAACAGCAGTAGAGGCGAACAGAAGAACAAAAGATGGATTGATGGAATATTAGAAACGTTATGAAACATAACAGCAGAAGAGGCGAACAGAAGAGCAAAAGATGGATTGATGGAATATTAGAAACGTTATGAAACATAACAGCAGAAGAGGCGAACAGAAGAGCAAAAGATGGATTGATGGAATGTTAGAAACGTTATGAAACAAAACAGCAGAAGAGGCGAACAGAAGAGCAAAAGACCGCAAATTATATCTCCTCTCCACGCTGAAAGGCAAATGTGGAGAGGATGAAGGAATAGAAGACGCATACAAATCTTAATCGCACACACAGACACCGACACACACACATAAACATTGACACGATGACACAGCTACACACATTTTCTTTGCTTTTGCACTTCCCCACCGACACACACACACACTTCCGCAATCCAACTCCTTCCAAACAGTCCAAGACATCCAACCATTTATCCTACACTTTGTTACCTATAACAGTCACACAGACGACAACAAACCGTCTATCCCACACTTTGTTGCATACAACAGCAGTCACACAGACGACAACAAACCGTTTATCCCACACTTTGTTGCCTACAACAGCAGTCACACAGACGACAACAAACCGTCTATCCCACACTTTGTTACCTATAACAGTCACACAGACGACAACAAACCGTCTATCCCACACTTTGTTACCTACAACAGCAGTCACACAGACGACAACAAACCATCTATCCCACACTTTGTTGCCTACAACAGCAGTCACACAGACGACAACAAACCGTCTATCCCACACTTTGTTACCTACAACAGCAGTCACACAGACGACAACAAACCGTCTATCCCACACTTTGTTACCTACAACAGCAGTCACACAGACGACAACAAACCGTCTATCCCACACTTTGTTACCTACAACAGCAGTCACACAGACGACAACAAACCGTCTATCCCACACTTTGTTGCCTACAACAGCAGTCACACAGACGACAACAAACCGTCTATCCCACACTTTGTTACCTACAACAGCAGTCACACAGACGACAACAAACCGTCTATCCCACACTTTGTTACCTACAACAGCAGTCACACAGACGACAACAAACCGTCTATCCCACACTTTGTTGCCTACAACAGCAGTCACACAGACGACAACAAACCGTCTATCCCACACTTTGTTGCCTACAACAGCAGTCACACAGACGACAACAAACCGTTTATCCCACACTTTGTTGCCTACAACAGCAGTCACACAGACGACAACAAACCGTTTATCCCACACTTTGTTGCCTACAACAGCAGTCACACAGACGACAACAAACCGTTTATCCCACACTTTGTTGCCTACAACAGCAGTCACACAGACGACAACAAACCGTTTATCCCACACTTTGTTACCTACAACAGCAGTCACACAGACGACAACAAACCGTTTATCCCACACTTTGTTGCCTACAACAGCAGTCACACAGACGACAACAAACCGTCTATCCCACACTTTGTTACCTACAACAGCAGTCACACAGACGACAACAAACCGTCTATCCCACACTTTGTTGCCTACAACAGCAGTCACACAGACGACAACAAACCGTCTATCCCACACTTTGTTACCTACAACAGCAGTCACACAGACGACAACAAACCGTCTATCCCACACTTTGTTACCTATAACAGTCACACAGACGACAACAAACCGTCTATCCCACACTTTGTTGCCTACAACAGCAGTCACACAGACGACAACAAACCGTCTATCCCACACTTTGTTACCTACAACAGCAGTCACACAGACGACAACAAACCGTCTATCCCACACTTTGTTACCTATAACAGTCACACAGACGACAACAAACCGTCTATCCCACACTTTGTTACCTACAACAGCAGTCACACAGACGACAACAAACCGTCTATCCCACACTTTGTTACCTACAACAGCAGTCACACAGACGACAACAAACCGTCTATCCCACACTTTGTTGCCTACAACAGCAGTCACACAGACGACAACAAACCGTTTATCCCACACTTTGTTGCCTACAACAGCAGTCACACAGACGACAACAAACCGTCTATCCCACACTTTGTTACCTATAACAGTCACACAGACGACAACAATTCGTCTATCCCACACTTTGTTACCTATAACAGTCACACAGACGACAACAAACCGTCTATCCCACACTTTGTTGCCTACAACAGCAGTCACACAGACGACAACAAACCGTTTATCCCACACTTTGTTGCCTACAACAGCAGTCACACAGACGACAACAAACCGTCTATCCCACACTTTGTTGCCTACAACAACAGTCACACAGACGACAACAAACCGTCTATCCCACACTTTGTTGCCTACAACAGCAGTCACACAGACGACAACAAACCGTTTATCCCACACTTTGTTACCTACAACAGCAGTCACACAGACGACAACAAACCGTCTATCCCACACTTTGTTACCTATAACAGTCACACAGACGACAACAAACCGTCTATCCCACACTTTGTTACCTACAACAGCAGTCACACAGACGACAACAAACCGTCTATCCCACACTTTGTTACCTACAACAGTCACACAGACGACAACAAACCGTCTATCCCACACTTTGTTACCTATAACAGTCACACAGACGACAACAAACCGTCTATCCCACACTTTGTTACCTACAACAGCAGTCACACAGACGACAACAAACCGTCTATCCCACACTTTGTTACCTACAACAGCAGTCACACAGACGACAACAAACCGTCTATCCCACACTTTGTTACCTATAACAGTCACACAGACGACAACAATTCGTCTATCCCACACTTTGTTGCCTACAACAGCAGTCACACAGACGACAACAAACCGTCTATCCCACACTTTGTTACCTACAACAGTCACACAGACGACAACAAACCGTCTATCCCACACTTTGTTACCTACAACAGCAGTCACACAGACGACAACAAACCGTCTATCCCACACTTTGTTGCCTACAACAGCAGTCACACAGACGACAACAAACCGTCTATCCCACACTTTGTTACCTATAACAGTCACACAGACGACAACAAACCGTCTATCCCACACTTTGTTGCCTACAACAGCAGTCACACAGACGACAACAAACCGTCTATCCCACACTTTGTTACCTACAACAGCAGTCACACAGACGACAACAAACCGTCTATCCCACACTTTGTTACCTACAACAGCAGTCACACAGACGACAACAAACCGTTTATCCCACACTTTGTTGCCTACAACAGCAGTCACACAGACGACAACAAACCGTCTATCCCACACTTTGTTACCTACAACAGCAGTCACACAGACGACAACAAACCGTCTATCCCACACTTTGTTACCTACAACAGCAGTCACACAGACGACAACAAACCGTCTATCCCACACTTTGTTACCTACAACAGCAGTCACACAGACGACAACAAACCGTCTATCCCACACTTTGTTACCTACAACAGCAGTCACACAGACGACAACAAACCGTCTATCCCACACTTTGTTACCTACAACAGCAGTCACACAGACGACAACAAACCGTCTATCCCACACTTTGTTACCTACAACAGCAGTCACACAGACGACAACAAACCGTCTATCCCACACTTTGTTACCTATAACAGTCACACAGACGACAACAAACCGTCTATCCCACACTTTGTTACCTATAACAGTCACACAGACGACAACAAACCGTCTATCCCACACTTTGTTGCCTACAACAGCAGTCACACAGACGACAACAAACCGTTTATCCCACACTTTGTTGCCTACAACAGCAGTCACACAGACGACAACAAACCGTCTATCCCACACTTTGTTGCCTACAACAGCAGTCACACAGACGACAACAAACCGTCTATCCCACACTTTGTTGCCTACAACAGCAGTCACACAGACGACAACAAACCGTCTATCCCACACTTTGTTGCCTACAACAGCAGTCACACAGACGACAACAAACCGTCTATCCCACACTTTGTTGCCTACAACAGCAGTCACACAGACGACAACAAACCGTCTATCCCACACTTTGTTGCCTACAACAGCAGTCACACAGACGACAACAAAGCGTCTATCCCACACTTTGTTGCCTACAACAGCAGTCACACAGACGACAACAAACCGTCTATCCCACACTTTGTTGCCTACAACAGCAGTCACACAGACGACAACAAACCGTCTATCCCACACTTTGTTGCCTACAACAGCAGTCACACAGACGACAACAAACCGTCTATCCCACACTTTGTTGCCTACAACAGCAGTCACACAGACGACAACAAACCGTCTATCCCACACTTTATTGCCTACAACAGCAGTCACACAGACGACAACAAACCGTCTATCCCACACTTTGTTGCCTACAACAGCAGTCACACAGACGACAACAAACCGTCTATCCCACACTTTGTTGCCTACAACAGCAGTCACACAGACGACAACAAACCGTCTATCCCACACTTTGTTGCCTAGAACAGCAGTCACACAGACGACAACAAACCGTCTATCCCACACTTTGTTGCCTACAACAGCAGTCACACAGACGACAACAAACCGTCTATCCCACACTTTGTTGCCTACAACAGCAGTCACACAGACGACAACAAACCGTTTATCCCACACTTTGTTGCCTACAACAGCAGTCACACAGACGACAACAAACCGTCTATCCCACACTTTGTTGCCTACAACAGCAGTCACACAGACGACAACAAACCGTTTATCCCACACTTTGTTGCCTACAACAGCAGTCACACAGACGACAACAAACCGTTTATCCCACACTTTGTTGCCTACAACAGCAGTCACACAGACGACAACAAACCGTCTATCTCACACTTTGTTGCCTACAACAGCAGTCACACAGACGACAACAAACCGTCTATCCCACACTTTGTTGCCTACAACAGCAGTCACACAGACGACAACAAACCGTTTATCCCACACTTTGTTGCCTACAACAGCAGTCACACAGACGACAACAAACCGTTTATCCCACACTTTGTTGCCTACAACAGCAGTCACACAGACGACAACAAACCGTTTATCCCACACTTTGTTGCCTACAACAGCAGTCACACAGACGACAACAAACCGTCCATCCCACACTTTGTTGCCTACAACAGCAGTCACACAGACGACAACAAACCGTCCATCCCACACTTTGTTGCCTACAACAGCAGTCACACAGACGACAACAAACCGTTTATCCCACACTTTGTTGCCTACAACAGCAGTCACACAGACGACAACAAACCGTTTATCCCACACTTTGTTACCTACAACAGCAGTCACACAGACGACAACAAACCGTTTATCCCACACTTTGTTGCCTACAACAGCAGTCACACAGACGACAACAAACCGTCAACCCTTTCATGTCCAACTCTCACTAACTTACCCTTCTCAATGAAATCGCAACCCTCCCACACATCCGGCTGGTTCCCTGCCCCCAGCACATCGTAAGACATCATCTATCCAGCAGCAACACGACAGAAACACTCCACACCTCATATCTGCCTCTATTTAGCGTTGTCGATATATTTCCAAATTTGAGAAACACCCTCTTCACTAAACGGTCTGCGTTCCATCTGCCGACACATCCAGGTATGGTTTTATCGGACCTCGCCAGGTGAAGTGTCGAGGCGGTTTGTTTATTAAACAGCTACCCCCTGGGTGAATCGGTTTGATAAGCTTGATATCAAAAACAGCACACGTACCGTAGGTCCAACTAAAATGTGTCGGTCGCGGCAGTTATCAACAAGGACTGCGGGGGTGGAGAACTCGCTCGGAACAGCCGCCCTTACATTTCAAACAAAAAAAAAAAAAGAAAAGAAAAAAAAAGTATTGCTAATAAAATATTGGAAAAACTAGGAAACATGAAACCAAGAGAGGCTAACAGATGAGTAAATGCACGCAAGTTATATCTCCCCTCCATGTTGAAAGGGAAATAAGGAAGGGAAGAAGAAGAAGAAGTAGAAGAAGGAGAAGATGATGCAAAAAATCTTCCAACAATTTTCAGGGAAAAAAAAAAGTATGGTTCAGAAACATGGATATTAGACAAGAAAAGAACAGCAAATTGAAGCCCTTGAAAAGTGGATTTATAGAAGAATATTTCGATGGAAAGAAAAGAAAACAAATGATGAAGTTTTAAAACAACTTAAAATGAAAAGAGAACTACTAAATACAAATAAAACAAGACAAATGCGATTTTTGGGCCTTGTTAAAAGACACAACAGCCTACTAAAAGTAATCCTGGAAGGGAAAATACAAGGTAAAACAGGCAGAGGCAGACCAAGACTAACATGGACGAGTAACATCAAAAGATGGACAAGTCAACCTATGACAAACTGCACCATCAAAGCAAGAGACAGAGGAGAATGGCGCTCCATGGTAGCCAACCTTAGATGCGGAGACGGCACTCAATGAATGATTTAAAAAATAAAACTAAAAACAATCTTTACTGCATTTTCCCTCGACTTGGTCTGCCGCAGAAGGGGAGAGGGGATGGGTTTATAGGACCGGTTGATAGAGGCCACTTGCCCAGTGCAGGCGCTACCAGGTATTCGGGTCCCTCTCTCTCTCTCTCTCTCTCTGCGATCAAGTCTTTATTTCATCAATCAAAGGGAACAACTGTTGACCCTATCGGAGTTCAAACCCGTGTTCTTCTCTTTTAGAGCCGACAGTTATCCATTCAACCACCCGTTCTCCATTCAACCACCCGTTCTCCATTCAACCACCCGTTCTCCATTCAACCACCCGTTCTCCATTCAACCACCCGTTCTCCATTCAACCACCCATTCTCCAATCAACCACCCGTTCTCCATTCAACCACCCATTCTCCAATCAACCACCAGTTCTCCGTTCGACCACCAGTTCTCCGTTCGACCACCAGTTCTCCGTTCGACCACCAGTTCTCCGTTCGACCACCAGTTCTCCGTTCGACCACCAGTTCTCCGTTCGACCACCAGTTCTCCATTCGACCACCAGTTCTCCGTTCGACCACCAGTTCTCCGTTCGACCACCAGATCTCCGTTCCACCACCAGTTCTCCGTTCGACCACCAGTTCTCCGTTCGACCACCAGTTCTCCGTTCGACCACCAGTTCTCCGTTGGACCACCAGTTCTCCGTTCGACCACCAGTTCTCCGTTCGACCACCAGTTCTCCGTTCGACCACCAGTTCTCCGTTCGACCACCAGTTCTCCGTTCGACCTCCAGTTCTCCGTTCGACCACCAGTTCTCCGTTCGACCACCAGTTCTCCGTTCGACCACCAGTTCTCCGTTCGACCTCCAGTTCTCCGTTCGACCTCCAGTTCTCCGTTCGACCACCAGTTCTCCGTTCGACCACCAGTTCTCCGTTCGACCACCAATTCTCCGTTCGACCACCAGTTCTCCGTTCGACCACCAGTTCTCCGTTCGACCACCAGTTCTCCGTTCGACCACCAGTTCTCCGTTCGACCACCAATTCTCCGTTCGACCACCAGTTCTCCGTTCGACCACCAGTTCTCTGTTCGACCACCAGTTCTCCGTTCATTTATCAAAAGTAGATTGGAAATGCTCAAAGAGGATGATAATACGATCATCATCAAGTGCCGTGGCCTGGTCGTAGACCATCATGTCTCTCCCACAGCAGCATGCGAGCCACTTATAGTGTCGGGAACGATGCAGATAAATGCAGCGGTAAAGCTGGTAGCAAGTAGCCAGTAGTGGGCTGTGACGTACACTCCTGCAGGCTATGGTGACAGCTTTACAAAAAGAAAAACAGAATACTGACGTTTCGGCCGGCGGCCTTCCTCAGAAAACGAGAGCAGCGACAAGAAACGATGAGGAGAAATGATAACTACTGCCACATCTAGGATGATTGGGACAAGTAAAGAGAAGTGGACAATAGGATAAGAGATGAGATGATGGAACAGATGTACTATGTGCGTCAGTATTCTGTTGTATTCGTTTATTTTGGTAAGCTGTCACCAAACATTACAGGAGTGTATGCTCCACCTCTCTACTGGCTCCCACTACTGGCGCCCACTACTGGCTCCCTCTATGGCTCACTCTACCGGCAGCTCTACTGGCTCTCTCTATTGGCTCCCACTACTGGCTCCCACTACTGGCTCCCTCTATTGGCTCCCTCTACCGGCAGCTCTACTGGCTCACTCTATTGGTTTCAACTACAGGCTCCCACTACTGGCTCCCTCTGTTGGCTACCTCTACCGGCAGCTCCATGGCTCTCTCTGTTGGCTCCCACTACTGGCTCCCACTACTGGCTCCCACTACTGGCTCCCTCTATTGGCTCCCTCTACCGGCAGCTCTACTGACTCTCTCTATTGGCTCCCACTACACGCTCCCACTACTGGCTCCCCATATTGGCTCCCTCTACCGGCACCTCAACGGCTCTCTCTATTGACTCCCACTCCAGGTTCCCACCACAGGCTCCCACCACAGGCTCCCTCTATTGGCTCCCTCTACCGCAGCTCTATTGGCTCCCACCACTGACTCCCTCTAGTGGCTCCCTCTAAAAGCAGCTCTAACAGCTCACACTACTGACTCTCACTACAGGCTCCCACTACTGGCTCCCTCTATTAGCTACCTCTACCGGCAGCACTACTGGCTCTCTCTATTGGCTCCACTACTGACTCCCTCTAGTGGCTCCCTCCAACAGCAGCTCTGTTGGCTTCCACTACTGGCTCCCACTACTGCCTCTCTCTATTGGCTCCCACTACTGCCTCCCTCTATTAGCTCTCACTACTGGCTCTCTCTACTGGCTCACTCTACTGGCTCCCACTATTGGCTCCCACTTCTAACTCCCACTACTGGCTCCCACTACTGACTCCCTCTACTGGCTCCCACTACTGACTCCCTCTACTGGCTCCCACTAATGACTCCCACTAATGACTCAAACCACTGGCTCCCACTACTGGCTCCCACTACTGATTCCCACTACTGGCTCCCACCACTGACTCCCACTACTGACTCCCACTACTGACTCCCACCACTGACTCCCACTACTGACTCCCACTACGGCCTCCCACCACTGACTCCCACTACTGACTCCCACTGCTGGCTCCCACCACTGACTCCCACTACTGACTCCCACTACTGACTCCCACCACTGACTCCCACTACTGGCTCCCACCACTGACTCCAAACCACTGACTCCCTCTACTGACTCCCACTACTGACTCCCACCACTGACTCCCACCACTGACTCCCACCACTGGCTACCACCACTGACTCCCACTACTGACTCCCACCACTGGGTCCCACCACTGACTCCAAACCACTGACTCCCACAACTGGCTCCCACCACTGACTCCCACTACTGACTCCCACCACTGACTCCCACCACTGACTCCCACTACTGACTCCCACCACTGACTCCCACTACTGACTCCCACCACTGACTCCCACCACTGGCTCCCACCACTGACTCCCACTACTGACTCCCACCACTGACTCCCACCACTGACTCCCACTACTGACTCCCACTACTGACTCCCACCACTGACTCCCACTACTGACTCCCACCACTGACTCCCACCACTGGCTCCCACCACTGACTCCCACTACTGACTCCCACCACTGACTCCCACCACTGACTCCCACTACTGACTCCCACCACTGACTCCCACCACTGACTCCCACTACTGACTCCCACCACTGGCTCCCACTACTGACTCCCACCACTGACTCCCACCACTGACTCCCACTACTGGCTCCCACCACTGACTCCCACTACTGGCTCCCACCACTGACTCCCACTACTGACTCCCACCACTGACTCCCACCACTGACTCCCACTACTGGCTCCCACCACTGACTCCCACCACTGACTCCCACCACTGACTCCCACCACTGGCTCCCACCACTGACTCCCACTACTGACTCCCACCACTGACTCCCACCACTGACTCCCACCACTGGCTCCCACCACTGACTCCCACTACTGACTCCCACCACTGACTCCCACCACTGACTCCCACTACTGACTCCCACCACTGACTCCCACCACTGACTCCCACTACTGACTCCCACCACTGACTCCCACCACTGACTCCCACTACTGGCTCCCTTCACTTATAGTTTAGTTAATTGTTCTGAGATAAACAACGAGTATATGGTTCTTCTATTCTATGCTGTACTTACTCAACATTCCTGTATTGAGCAGAAACATGGACATTCAATAAGAAAACAGCTGAAAATTGAAGCCTTTGAAATGTGGATCTATAGGAAAATGGGGAGAATAGGGTGGAAGGTCAAGAAGACAATCAAAGAAGTTCTGAATCAGCTGAGAATGAAAAAAAGAACAGAGTTTTGAAAAAGAGGCTGGGTGAACCCCGGAGCCTTGTCTGTCCGAAAAAATGCGCCACTTCTGGGGATCTAAACCGGACCTTCTGATCCGGAATGGAGCACGCTGCCCACTGTGCCACCGAAGATCTGCTAGAGAAAGTCTGGTGAACTGTTCAGTGTTGCTGTCCTTGTTGTGACTTCTTGTTTCAAGATTGCTTGTACTTTCCCCATGTTTTCTTCACTTTCCCCATGTTTTCTTCACTTTCCCCATGTTTTCTTCACTTTCCCCATGTTTTCTTCACTTTCCCCATGTTTTCTTAACTTTCCCCATGTTTTCTTCTCCTCCCCGCCGTTTTCACTCATGTCTTCGCTATTTTCTCCTGTTTTCCCTCATGTTTACGGCTGTTTTCTCCTCTGTTTTCCCTCATGTTTTCGTCTATTTTCTCCTCCGTTTCCCCTCATGATTTCGTCTATTTTCTCCTGCGTTTTCCCCACATGTTTTCCTCTATTTTCTCCTCCGTTTTCCCTCATGTTTTCGACTATTTTCTCCTGCGTTTTCCCACATGTTTTCCTCTATTTTCTCATCCGTTTTCCTTCATGTTTTCCTCTATTTTCTCCTCCGTTTTTCCTCATATTTTCGCCTATTTTCTCCTCCATTTTCTCTCATGTTTTCCTCTGTTCTTTCCTCCTTTTCCCCTCATGTTTCCTCTAATTTCTCCTCCGTTTTCCCTCTTGTTTTTCTCTATTTTCTCCTCCGTTTTCCTTCATGTTTTCCTCTATTTTCTCTTCTGTTTTTCCTCATGTTTTCCTATATTTTCTCCTCTAATTTCCCCTTCGTTTTCCCTCTATTTTCTCCTCCGTTTCCCTCGTGTTTTCCTCTATTTTCTCCTCAGTATTTCCTCATGTTTTCCTCTATTTTCTCCTCCTTTTCCCTCATGTTTTCCTCTATTTTCTGTTTTCCCTCATGTTAACCTCTATTTCCTCCTCCGTTTTCCCTCATATTTTCCTCTATTTTCTCCTCTGTTTTCCTTCATGTTTTACCCTATTTTCTCCTCCGTTTTCCCTCATGTTTTCCTCTATTTCCTCCTCTGTTTTCGCTTCAATGTTTTACTTCTTTCGTCATCACATCACAAGCTGTATCATGTCTGTCTATATATCCACACTCTGCGGCATTGACATTATGGTTTGTCTGTTTCGTGTCTGTGTGTCTGTGTATCTGTGTATCTGTATGACAAATGTTAGAAAGCACGTAGGCATGTCGATTGTATTTGAACCGTTATCGGTGTCTCCTCGTTTCCAATAAAAAAAAGAAATAATTTAGGCTATAAATCAGGGGGTCTCCATCCTGTATTGTCTGCCCCTTGTAGAAGGGAAGTCACGTGTTCAAGTGGAGATAAGTGTTCTCTATTTGTCGACCCTCTCGCTAATAATTACACCTGTTCATTGTGGCCGGTAAAAAAGTGTCATATCAGTGTAGATGACAAGAAGATGATCCCAGAACTCTAGCTCAGCAAATGGCAAACAAGAAATGTTTCCGGGAACAGGTGGCAGGACAACTAAACACACCAATGAGGACATTCTCAATGAGGTCAACGGGGCAGTTGCTGAAAAAACTTCAGGAAGATACAATCGACATTTTTTGGGCAGATCATGAGGAGAGGAAAGTTAGAATAGTTGGTTACAACTGGAAAAATACAGGGAAAGAGAGATAGCGGACGACAAAGAGAGAATACACTAGATAGCTTGGTGTCATAGCGGGATAGCTTAGTGGTTAGTGAACTGGACTACAAATGACAAGAGGTAGGGCTCGATACTAAGCAATGGCTTCCGGGTTCAGCCAGCCTTAGAGGGTTACTGGATTCTTTTTGGGAAAGTAAAGCGGCACGGGCGTAATACCGACCAGATTACCCCAAAATTCATGTCCTGGGTGTCTATAAAAAGTATGGTCACTAACAACATATTCGCCACTTAGCGAGACGGAGCACTTTTTGTTATTTCATACTTTGCCACTAGTTCTGTATTTTGTGCGTCACGGGTATCCTCCTTTGAACCTCAGCTCGATTGCCTAACTGGCTAATCTCCTGTCAAGATGGTGGACAGGTTAAAGTCTAATTATTTCTCAGTTAAGTTGTGCTAGGGTCACACACAAACTGACAATTAACCACCACCGAGAAGAAATGTGTTAAAACGACTTCACAGGAACCAGCCTGAGAGATAAGATCAGAAATGGAGAACTCAGAAAAAAGGTGAGAGTAATCCTTGATTGATCCCCGGTCGTGTTACCGGGACCTCATTATGAGGGAGGTCAAGAATAGTGACACTGTGACCTTCCAGGCATGTCGTAAGAGGCGACTAAGGAGGTTGATCGATGGCTTGACAAGCTGTCATTGTAAAAAAGTATTGTTATGGAAACAGAACCATAGATTTTAGAAGCAGTGATCTCCGCAATATGTGTCATTTTGGCACGCAAGGTTTCTGTTTTTGAGATTGTGGTTCTGCCCTATGTGCCGTATGCGGCTCGAAAGGACAATAGATAGATAGATTCCTTGATAGAGTACACAAAGAAACAACAGATACAGTGGTTGAACCACGTGATAAGACATAAACACCAACACAATGAGCCCTAAATAAACGTTGCGAGAACACCAGACTCAAAGGCCGACCACGAAAAAGATGGTTTGATGAAATATTAGAAACACTAGGAAACATAAGAGCAGCAGAGGCGAACAGAAGAGCACAAGGCCGTAAATTATAACTTCCCTCGAGGCTGAAAGGCAGATGAGGAATGAGAGAAGAAGCAGAAGAAGATATGGACTCGTTGAGTGGTCGTGTATGTGACGCTGGTTGTGTTTCTGTCTATTGGATAGAGAGATAGACTTTCAGTGAAATAGATCTGTGTGTTCTGTAGAAATGTTGGTAGGCCCTGACTAACATTTACACATGTTGGTAGGAGCTAACTAACATTTACACATATTGGTAGGAGCTAACTAACATTTACACATGTTGGTAGGAGCTAACTAACATTTACACATATTGGTAGAAGCTAACTAACATTTACACATATTGGTAGGAACCGACTAACATTTACACATGTTGGTAGGATCTAACTAACATTTACACATATTGGTAGGAGCTAACTAACATTTACACATGTTGGTAGGAGCTAACTAACATTTACACATGTTGGTAGGAGCTAACTAACATTTACACATGTTGGTAGGAGCTAACTAACATTTACACATGTTGGTAGGAAATGACTAACATTTACACATGTTGGTAGGATCTAACTAACATTTACACATATTGGTAGGAGCTAACTAACATTTACACATGTTGGTAGGAGCTCACTAAAATTTACAAATGTTGGTAGGAGCTAACTAACATTTACAAATGTTGGTAGGAGCTGACTAACATTTACACATGTTGGTAGGAGCTAACTAACATTTACAAATGTTGGTAGGAGCTGACTAACATTTACACAAGTTGGTAGGAGCTAACTAACATTTACAAATGTTGGTAGGAGCTAACTAACATTTACACATGTTGATAGGAACTAAATAACATTTACACATGTTGGTAGGAGCTAACTAACATTTACACATGTTGGTAGGAGCTAACTAACATTTACACATGTTGATAGGAACTAACTAATATTTACACATGTTGGTAGGAACTAACTAATATTTACACATGTTGGTAGGAACTAACTAACATTTACACATGTTGATAGGAACTAACTAACATTTACACATGTTGGTAGGAACTAATTAACATTTACACATGTTGGTAGGAACTGACTAACATTTACACATGTTGGTATAAACTAACTAACATTTACACATGTTGGTAGGAACTGACTAACATTTACACATGTTGGTAGGAACTGACTAACATTTACACATGTTGGTAGGAACTAACTAACATTTACACATGTTGGTAGGAACGGACTAACATTTACACATGTTGGTAGGAACTAACTAACATTTACACATGTTGATAGGAGCTGACTAACATTTACACATGTTAATAGGAGCTGACTAACATTTACACATGTTAATAGGAGCTGACTAACATTTACACATGTTGATAGGAACTGACTAACATTTACACATGTTGATAGGAGCTGACTAACATTTACACATGTTACTAGGAGCTGACTAACATTTACACATGTTGATAGGAGCTGACTAACATTTACACATGTTGATAGGAGCTGACTAACATTTACACATGTTTAATAGGAGTTGACTAATATTTACACATGTTAATAGGAACTGAATAACATTTACACATGTTGATAGGAGCTGACTAACATTTACACATGTTGATAGGAGCTGACTAACATTTACACATGTTGATAGAAACTGACTAACATTTACAAATGTTGATAGGAGCTGACTAACATTTACACATGTTGATAGGAGCTGACTAACATTTACACATGTTGATAGAAACTGACTAACATTTACACATGTTGATAAACACTGACTAACAATTACACATGTTGATAGGAGCTGACTAACATTTACACATGTTGATAGACACTGACTAACATTTACACATGTTGATAGGAGCTGACTAACATCCCCTTTTGTCGATATCACACACACACCCACACATTAATACAAATGACCATCCACACACACAACTACATGCTGTTATATTGCTTTTGGATTCATCAATCGATGCACACACACACACACTCATACACACACACAGACACCACACACAGACACACACAGACACACACACAGACACACACACACACACACACACAGACACACACACAGACACACACACACATTTCAAATCCTACCAGGCAGATAGAACGAGAGATGAGATACATCATAGTGGAAGTTCATAGTTGAGTGGGAGAGAGTGGGAGGGGATGAGAGGGAGTGGGATTGACAGAAATGAAGAGATACGAGGGGGAAGAAGAAGGAAGCAAAAAGAACATGGAGAAGTGGTGGGAGAAGGAGATGAAGAAAGAATTGGGGAGAAGAAGGAGAAGAACAAGAACGATAGAAAGAAAGAGAGAGAGAGAGAGTAAAAGAAAAAAAAGAAAGAAAGATAGATTGAAAGGGTGAAATAAAGAAAGAAAGAAGGAAACGAAAGAAAGAAAGATAGATAGATTGAAAGAGTGAAATAAAGAAAGAAAGAAGGAAAAGAAAGAAAGAAAGAAAGAAAGAAAGAAAGAAAGAAAGAAAAAGAAGAAGAAAAAAGAAGCAATTGTGACAGAAGGAGAAGAGGAAAGAGTAGGGAGAGAAGAAGAAGTAAAGAAAAAAAACGAAAGAAAGAATAGGTGGAGAAGAAGAGAAAGAAAAATAAAGAATAGGAGAAAGAAAAAGAGGACAACGATAGCAAAAAATAGGAGAAGAAGAATATAGAAGGAGAAGAGGAGAAGAGGAAGAAAATGATGAGGAGAAAGAACCAGAAAATAAGAAACGAGTCTGTGATGATATACTTTGACAATTCCTAGAAATAGATTTGCAGACTTGTGATCTGTAATTAGCTCCGTTAGAGGGAGCCAGCAGCTGTTAAGTCTATATCTAGAGCAGGAACTAACTTCGCTCTCTGGGTAAATATGCTGGCTCTAGTTAATGGGAAATTATGACTTCGTGTGTTGACTGAAGGATGCAGAAATGAGCTACAGACGACTCTCTCAAAGTCTTGGAACAGTCAAAGACAAAGAGAAATCACAAGTTAGCCATTGATGTGTAGTTTATGTGTGTGTGTATGTGTGTGTGTATGTGTGTGTGGGGGGAAAGGGGGGGGGGGCTCATTTTAAAATTTGTATAATAATTGTAATTTTTAAAAAATATTTTTATGTATAAAAATGTAATAAAGTCTATAAATATATATACAGATCACATTTTTAAAATGTTATATTGAAAAAAGAAAATACATTTTTTACACCCCCCCCCCCCACCAACACAAAAAAATAAAAATAACAATAATAAATAATAAATAAATAAACTCAATGTTAACAACTATTGTTATATCGTTCTATTAAAAGTTTTCATTTAAAAAAAATAACATTTGAAATAACTAAAATTGTCAAGTTAATTTTTGAAAACAACACAAAAAATAAAATAAAATAGAAAAAAGAAAACGAGTTTGAAATCTATCTTCAAAAAAACATAATTTAAAAAAATAATTGCTTGAAAACATTTAATAAAAAAACAAACATGTTTTAGTAAAATAATCTTGATGTCGTTAGACGGTAGATGAGGCCGGAGACGAGTCTAAGATTAACTCAAGCTAAAAGTTGTTTGGAGGAAACATTGACATAGATATGACATAACTTATAATTCATAAGGGAGATTAGAAAGGTGGAAACCCAGCTATTTGTGTCCTACCTGTTCTATAGAAGCCAGATATTTGGTCACCTCGATACTATAGAACCCAACTATTTGCGTCATATTGTTCTATTCGACCAAACTATTCATGTCATATTGTTCTATATAAGCCAACTGTTTATATCCTTTTGTTATATATAAGCCAACTGTTTGTGTCCTATTGTTCTATAGAACCCAACTGTTTGTGTCCTATTGTTCTATAGAAGCCAACTGTTTGTGTCCTATTGTTCTATAGAACCCAACTGTTTGTGTCCTATTGTTCTATAGAAGCCAACTGTTTGTGTCCTACTGTTCTATAGAACCCAACTGTTCATGTTTTATAGTTCTATAGAACCCAGCTATTTGTGTCCTACCCGTTCTACAGAAGCCAGATATTAGGTTCTCTCGATACTATAGAACCCAACTATTTGCGTCATATGGTTCTATACGACCCAACTATTCATGTCATATTGTTCTATATAAGCCAACTGTTTATATCCTTTTGTTATATATAAGCCAACTGTTTGTGTCCTATTGTTCTATAGAAGCCAACTATTCATGTCATATTGTTCTATAGAAGCCAATTGTTTGTGTCCTACCCGTTCTACAGAAGCCAGATATTAGATTCTCTCGATACTATAGAACCCAACTATTTGCGTCATATGGTTCTATACGACCCAACTATTCATGTCATATTGTTCTATAGAACCCAACTATTTGTGTCCTATTGTTCTATAGAACCCAACTATTTGTGTCATATTGTTCTATAGAACCCAACTATTTGTGTCCTATTGTTCTATAGAAGCCAATTGTTTGTGTCCTATTGTTCTATAGAACCCAACTGTTTGTGTCCTATTGTTCTATAGAAGCCAATTGTTTGTGTCCTATTGTTCTATAGAACCCAACTATTTGTGTCATATTGTTCTATAGAACCCAATTATTTGTGTCCTATTGTTCTATAGAACCCAACTATTTGTGTCCTATTGTTCTATAGAAGCCAATTGTTTGTGTCCTATTGTTCTATAGAACCCAACTGTTTGTGTCCTATTGTTCTATAGAAGCCAATTGTTTGTGTCCTATTGTTCTATAGAACCCAACTATTTGTGTCATATTGTTCTATAGAACCCAATTATTTGTGTCCTATTGTTCTATAGAACCCAACTATTTGTGTCCTATTGTTCTATAGAAGCCAATTGTTTGTGTCCTATTGTTCTATAGAACCCAACTGTTTGTGTCCTATTGTTCTATAGAAGCCAATTGTTTGTGCCCTACTGTTCTATAGAACCCAACTGTTTGTGTCCTATTGTTCTATAGAACCCAACTATTTGTGTCCTATTGTTCTGATCCCCAATAGCAAAGAGATGATAATAACGTGGAGGAAGCAAATCAACTATTCACTGACGTCACGTTCACGGTGGTTTGTTGACAACATTTTAGTAGTCTTGGTCAATTGTAACATTTCTGGAACATGATTTGACTAGAATTCTGCTGAAGTACAAAGAAATGACTATAACGGTGGCGTAACTTTCATTGTTTCCAAACTTGTGGTGAACTCCAAGTTTTTGTTTTCTACTGTGTCTGACTTGTCAAACTTTGAAACGTTTCTTTCTCATTCACACTTTTCATGTGAAATATTAATGTCTTCAAAACATTTATTGTAGAGTCCTAGAACTGGTGTCTAGTGTCACAAATTTGAACCACTACAATAAAATGTCAGTATCAAGATTGAGTAGTATGTAGTTTCTACAGGATATCTTCATTTGTTGTTGTTGTTGTTGTTGTTGTTGTTGTTGTTATGGATCCAGCTACCTTTGAGCTGATGCCCTTCTGCCCAATGCCATGTAGTAGTATTGACATCTTTATTTACACATGTAGAAATACTTATTTATTAAAAAAAAAGTAAAGTAAAGTACCCCCGTCACGCCAAGTGGCGTATAGGGAAATATGGTGTTAGTGACCCTATATTTTACAGGCCTTCAGCGCATGATTTTTGGGGTAATGTGGTCAGTATTACGCCCGTGCTGCTTTACTTTCCCAGAAAAAAATCCGGTACCCATTTAAGGCTGGGTGAACCCGGAAGCCGTCGATTGGGATCGAACCCTACCCCTTGTCCGTGGTAGTCCAGTTCACTAACCACTGAGCTATCGCGGCTCCCAAATACTTATTTATGCTTAGAACTAAAACTGCAACTCTGAGACCAAACCAAGCAACCGTGGGTTATACTAGTGACAAATAATAATAAATAAATATTATTATAGAGCGAAAGTTCCGAGGCGATAATTCAGGGAATCATGGGAGGAAATTGAACCAGCCATCGAATACGTAAAGAAACAACAGATAAATTGGTTCGGCCACATAACAAGACAGAAAGAACTAACAATGAATCAAAGAGCCATAAACAAACGCTACGAAAACGCCAGATTAAGAGGAAGACCGAGAAAGAGATGGATAAAGGGAATACTAGAGTCACTAGGAGGGATAACACCAGAAGAGGCCAACAGAAGAGCAAAGAATCGCAGATTGTTTCTCCCCTCGACGCCAACGGCAACAGAGGAAGGATAGAAGAAGAAGAAGAAGATGGGAGGAAGAGGTATGTACTACAGCACTCAGGTTATAATTGAGACAAGTGAAGTGTTTTCAAGCGTTATATTAGATGGGACGTGTTATCTGTACTGTAGCGATATAACAACTGCGAGTAAGTGCACTGACCTTCTGCATTTCCAGCTGTTCTGGTCCACAACGGTGACGTTAACACACGACTGTGAATTGAAAATTGGACGATGAATTTAACACTGATTGAATTTAACACAAAACACAGAAAAGCTAATTCTACCCGAAACAAACACACTTAATTCTACCCGAAACAAACAAACTTAATTCTACCCGAAAGAAACAAACTTAATTCTATCCGAAATAAACAAACTTAATTCTACCCGAAACAAACAAACTTAATTCTACCGAAACAAACAAACTTAATTCTACCCGAAACAAACAAACTTAATTCTACCCGAAACAAACAAACGTAATTCTACCTGAAACAAACAAACTTAATTCTACCCGAAACAAACAAACGTAATTCCACCTGAAACAAACAAACTTAATTCTACCCGAAACAAACAAACTTAATTCTACCCGAAACAAACAAACTTAATTCCACCTGAAACAAACAAACTTAATCTACCCGAAACAAACAAACTTAATTCTACCCGAAACAAACAAACTTAATTCTACCCGAAACAAACAAACTTAATTCCACCTGAAACAAACAAACTTAATTCCACCCGAAACAAACAAACTTAATTCCACCTGAAACAAACAAACTTAATTCCACCTGAAACAAACAAACTTAATTCCACCCGAAACAAACAAACTTAATTCTACCCGAAACAAACAAACTTAATTCTACCCGAAACAAACAAACTTAATTCCACCCGAAAAAAACAAACTTAATTCTACACGAAACAAACAAACGTAATTCCACCCGAAACAAACAAACTTAATTCTACCAGAAACAAACAAACTTAATTCTACCCGAAACAAACAAACGTAATTCCACCCGAAACAAACAAACTTAATTCCACCCGAAACAAACAGACCTAATTCCACCCGAAACAAACAAACTTAATTCTACCCGAAACAAACAAACTTAATTCTACCAGAAACAAACAAACTAATTCCACCAGAAACAAACAAACCTAATTCCACCCGAAACAAACAACTTAATTCTACCCGAAACAAACAAACTTAATTCTACCCGAAACAAACAAACAAACAAACAAACTTAATTCCACCCGAAACAAACAAACCTAATTCTACCCGAAACAAACAAATTTAATTCTACCCGAAACAAACAAACCTAATTCTACCCGAAACAAACAAACAAACTTAATTCTACCGAAACAAACAAACAAACTTAATTCCACCCGAAACAAACAAACCTAATTCTACCCGAAACAAACAAATTTAATTCTACCCGAAACAAACAAACTTAATTCTACTAGAAACAAACAAACCTAATTCCACCCGAAACAAACAAATTTAATTCTACCCGAAACAAACAAACCTAATTCAACTCGAAACAAACAAACAAACGTAATTATAATCTCAGAAAAGTTCTGACTAAACACGTTCTGGCTATTCCTAAAATGATATTTCATGGAAATGGCTTCAGTCTTAGAAACTATAAGAGTTAGAATTTTAGAGCTAAATCAATTCTTCAATTCAAGATGTGTTTGTTTTTTCTTCAGTAGAATAATGCTCCCTGAACGAATTAATTGAATGCATGGAAGTGAATCTATAGTAGACGCGTTGATTCATTTTGTCAAAGTTCGTTCAAGATTTAAAATAAAAAATCTGAAATGCGTATTTTGAACGGCCGGGTGGTTGCTACTAAAATGTGGTCGGTAAAAATCCTAAGTAATAACCAAACGAGGATTATTTCCTACAAATAAAAGAATATTAATTAATTAATTAACAGCCGGGTATGGTGGACTGTGGAACTGGTTTTTCTCGAGACAAGACGCCGGACTCGAGACAGACTGGGTTTGAGTTCAAATCCCGGATGTACCAGTTGGGATTTCTATTTGTGATTTCCCTTATCGGCAACAACCCTTGGTCTCAGCAGCAAGGCTCAGCTTGAAATGACAATTACCCATCGACGGAAAAAAAAACAACATATGAGTGGCTCAGAGTATCTGCCTATGCAGCGAGGGACACCTGTGTACACAGGGAAAAGTGGATTAACACGCAAAATGCAGTTTTTAGTCTCTAGGACTTTGTCAGAGTTGAAAGCTGGCAAAGGAAAAAAGAAAAAATAAGAAACAGAAGGGAAAGATCGTGACATAAGGTGACAATGATATAGCTAAGTTCAATAATGTTGAGGTGACGGTTGGCGTAGGCGATCATGTCCCTCCACAATATTCCATCAAACTATGATCGTATCAGTTCTGTTGTTGACTGTTTTCCATGCCATAACGCCGAGCTTTCTGATATCTTCTCGCCTTGTCGTCCGCATCTCTTTTCCTTTTATTTTGCCAGTTGAAATCAAGTAATTAAACTTTCCTCTTCTCATGATGAGCCCGAAAAATGTTGATTTTTTCTTTCTGGTGTTTTTTAGGAGCTCCCTTTTGTGTTGGCCTCTTTGAGAATTTGCTCGTTGGTCTTTTTAGCTGTCCAGGGAACTTTCAACATTCTTCTGAGAAATCCCATCTCTGTGGCCACTAATCGTCTTTTCATTTGTTTGTCTACTGTCCATGATTCGCTTCCATAGGTCAGAATTAGCTCTATATAGCACTGATGAACTCTCTTTCTCATTTTTATTGACATAGACTTGTTGGATAAGATATTTTTCATTTTCTGAAACGTTATTTTAGCCTGAGCTATTCTGCTTTTTATTTCTGTGGTGCATCTCCCATCTGATGTTATTGTTGTGCCCAAGTATTTGAAGCGTTGCTATTTGTCTAGATTTGTTCTGTTTATGTTTTATGCTGCGCGGTGATGAAATGTTGAGGTCACAATTTTAAAAAATAACGACAAAATGTGTAACATCGCGGTAACTTGTTATTTATCTACAACTCTTTGAGAAGCGGCAGAGCAGTGGTTAGCGAGCTGGCCTCATTTGGGAAAGGATGTCGGTTCCGATCTCGATCGACGACTTCTTGGTTCACCCTCCTGTAAATGGGTACCGGATTTAAGAAATAAAGCCACCACTGTCGTAAAGGTGGCTAATCTCGAGTGAGAGGTGAGTGAGGTACTTTATAGTGCCGGTATTCGGTACTAGTACTGAATGTATTACTTCTAATCCTACACACACCCTCGATGCTGGATGGATGTTACTGGTACGTGTGTAGCCAGTCTTGTTATCACCATTCCTGCCAATCTCTTTGACGAAACACGTCCCTGCTTGGACAGCATTATGTCAAGACTACGTCAACGAGAAAACAGACAGACGGACAGACCGACAAACGGACGGACGGATAGGTGGGAGGGCAGACCAGACAGACAGACAAAGAGATAGACAGACAGACAGACAGACAGACAGACAGATAGATAGATAGATAGACAGACAGACAGACAGACAGACAGACAGACAGACAGACAGACAGACAGACAGACAGACAGACAGACAGATAGATAGATAGATAGATAGATAGATAGATAGATAGATAGATAGATAGATAGATAGATAGATAGATAGATAGATAGATAGATAGATAGATAGATAGATAGATAGATAGATAGATAGACAGACAGATAGATAGATAGATAGATAGATAGATAGATAGATAGATAGATAGATAGATAGATAGATAGATAGATAGATAGATAGATAGATAGATAGATAGATAGATAGTAGATAGATAGATAGATAGATAGATAGATAGATAGATAGATAGATAGATAGATAGATAGATAGATAGATAATTATAAAGAGAAGCAACGAAAAAATGGAAAAGAGAAAATTAGTTATTACTAGAGAGTATTAGGGAGAGAAGATGATTTATTTTTAGGGAAAAAGAAAGAGGAGAGAGAAAGAGAATGATTGATTTATAGAAATAGAAAGAAAGAGAATGATTGATTTATAAGGAGAAAGAGAGAGGAGAGAGAGAGAGATAAGGAGGAGAGAGAGTGAGAGAGAATGATAAAGAAATGTAAACTTTCAGGTGATAAGAAACAGAGATTTGATCCAAAGGTCAACGTGACATCTTGGTTCTACATGTAAATAACAGGTACTTTTCTTCTTTATTTCACTCATCGTTCTCTTCCACACTCTCCTCTCTTTCTCTGTCTCTCTCTCTCTCATTCTCTCGTTCTCTATCGCACTCGCAGTTACTGACCTCTGTTTCGCTCTTACGCTTTCTTTCTTTCTTTCTTTCTTCTTTTTCTTTCTTTCTTTCTTTCTTTCTTTCTTTCTTTCTTTCTTTCTTTCTTCTTCTTTCTTTCTTCTTTCTTTCTTTCTTTCTTTCTTTCTTTCTTTCTTTATTTCTTTCTTTCTTTCTGATTTCTCTCATTCTTTCTTTCTTCCTTCCTTATTTCTTTGTTTTCTTTCTCTTCCTTTCACTACCTCCCGTACACCTCGTCTAACCAAAACAACCAAGACAAACAATGCGAATTGTCGAACACCAAACATCTACAAATTACCGACAACCGCAACTGTCACTTATTATTTACGACTCCAGATTGCCTACCCTTGAGCGTGATAAAACTGCCTCTTCCTGCAGCTACTCACAAACACAACGGTATCTGAATTCACAACGAGTGACGGACTCCACGATCCTAAACACTGAGCCCATGGACGAGTCTAAGTTAACATCCGAGTTTTAACACGAGGACGATCTGCTGCGGTATTTTGGGGCCCGCTGACTGGTACTAGGCATGTGTGAGCGGCTATATCTCACCTGAATATGGTTAGAACACGAACGAGGTTGTAATGTTTGTAAAACAGAAGATTTGAGGTTCAAGTGAAGTAGACGAGAAAGATTTAGAGAGGAATGTCGGGGTGAGGAGCAAAGGAAGTAAGGAAGGTAGAAACGGGATTGTAGGAAGAATATAATGTGATTCGTTTATAAGGGATTGTAAAGCATATTGATTATTTAAATTAGAGAAAATAAGGGTCATTGACTGATTGTAGAAATTAGAGAATATATGTGGAAGTCAGCAGATTGTAGAAATTAGGGAATATATGTGGAAGTCAGCAGATTGTAGAAATTAGAGAATATATGTGGAAGTCAGCAGATTGTAGAAATTAGGGAATATATGTGGAAGTCAGCAGATTGGAGAAATTAGGGAATATATGTGGAAGTCAGCAGATTGTAGAAATTAGGGAATATATGTGGAAGTCAGCAGATTGTAGAAATTAGAGAATATATGCGGAAGTCAGCAGATTGTAGAAATTAGAGAATATATGCGGAAGTCAGCAGATTGTAGAAATTAGAGAATATAGAGAACTTGCTTATTGAAGAAATAGAACATTGCGGAGAAATAGTTAAAAATAGAAACAAGAGAATGTGAAAGTGACTGTAGAACCTAAACAATGTAAAGTTACTGTGTTGAAATAAGAGAATATAGAGAATGGACTAGAAATATTTTTTTTTATGTGGAGACGTGATTGTTTGTAGAAACAAAAGAATGCGGAGAATAAACCGAATGTACAAACAAAAGAATGTGAAGAATAAACCGACTGTACAAACAAAAGAATGTGGAGAATAAACCGACTGTACAAACAAAAGAATGTGAAGAATAAACCGGACTGTACAAACAAAAGAATGTGAAGAATAAACCGACTGTACAAACAAAAGAATGTGGAGAATAAACCGACTGTACAAACAAAATAATGTGAAGAATAAACCGACTGTACAAACAAAAGAATGTGAAGAATAAACCGACTGTTCAAACAAAAGAATGTGAAGAATAAACCGACTGTTCAAACAAAAGAATGTATTTGACATCGACTTGATGTATATTTGATATAGACTTGATATATACTGACATAGACTTGATGTATACTTGACATAGACTTGATATATATTTGACATAGACTTGATATATATTTGACATAGACTTTATATATACCTGACATAGACTTGATATATACTTGACATAGACTTGATATATATTAGACATAGACTTGATGTATATTTGAAATAGATTTGATATATACTTGACATAGACTTGATATATACTTGACATAGACTTGATGTATACTTGACATAGACTTGATATATACTTGACATAGACTTGATATATACTTGACATAGACTTGATATATACTTGACATAGACTTGATATATACTTGACACAGACTTGATATATACTTGGCACAGACTTGATATATATTTGACATAGAATGATATATACTTGACATATACTTAATATATACTTGACATAGACTTGATATATACTTGACATATACTTGATATATACTTGACATAGACTTGATATATACTTGACATAGACTTTATATATATATTTGACATAGACTTGATATATATTTGACATAGACTTGGCATAGACTTGATATATACTTGACATAGACTTGATATATACTTGACATAGACTTGATATATACTTGACATAGACTTGATATATATTTGACATAGACTTGACATAGACGATATATATTTGGCATATACTTGATATAGACTTGATATATACATGACATAGACTTGATAAATATTTGACATAGACTTGATATATATTTGACATAGACTTGACATAGACGATATATATTTGGCATAGACTTGATATAGACTTGATATATATTTGAAATAGACTTGATATAGACTTGATATAGGCTTGATACAGACTTGATATAGACTTGACATAGAATTTATATAGACTTGATATAGACTAAAATCTTCAGCTTTGTTTTTATTTTAATATTTGTGGATTTTATTTTTTTTTTAAATTAAGTTAGTAAAATCTGCCTTTTGAATTCTGGTTCCGCTCACGTTTCTTTCGTCTCTTTTAGAAGCCATTCAGCTTCCACTGCCGTCTATTTCAACTATACCTTTTCTCTCGCTCCACTGCCGTCCATTTCAACTACCCCTTTTCTCTCTCTCCACTGCCGTCCATTCCAACTATACCTTTTCTCTCGCTCCACTGCCGTCCATTCCAACTAACCTTTCTCTCGCTCCACTGCCGTCCATTTCAACTATACCTTTTCTCTCGCTCCACTGCCGTCCATTTCAACTATACCTTTTCTCTCGCTCCACTGCCGTCCATTCCAACTATACCTTTTCTCTGCTCCACTGCCGTCCATTCAACTACCCCTTTTCTCTCTCTCCACTGCCGTCCATTCCAACTATACCTTTTCTCTCGCTCACTGCCGTCCATTCCAACTATACCTTTTCTCTCGCTCCACTGCCGTCCATTTCAACTATACCTTTTCTCTCGCTCCACTGCCGTCCATTTCAACTATACCTTTTCTCTCGCTCCACTGCCGTCCATTCCAACTATACCTTTTCTCTCGCTCCACTGCCGTCCATTCCAACTATACCTTTTCTCTCGCTCCACTGCCGTCCATTTCAGCTATACCTTTTCTCTCGCTCCACTGCCGTCCATTTCAGCTATACCTTTTCTCTCGCTCCACTGCCGTCCATTTCAACTATACCTTTTCTCTCGCTCCACTGCCGTCCATTCCAACTATACCTTTTCTCTCGCTCCACTGCCGTCCATTCATAGTTTATCTTTTCTTCTCGGGTAATTAGATTGTTTCATTACTCCCGCTATTTCACACTGTACACAATCTAATGTATAGATGTAAAACACCTTTAGGGTCGCCTCGAGTGCATTAACGTGTTTTCCTGAGATTTATCGCGGATGTTTACTACTGTGAATACCTGAAGAAAATAGACAACACGTGCAGGTTACTCTATATACCTGTACTCATCTACCATGTCATGTAGAAATTGGTTATCGTTTCACATGATAACATTATACCCTTCAAACCATAGCATGTGAAATAGTGCTTCCGGTTCACACAACTTCTCGCGAGAGTCGCGAACAAGCGAGACGAGATTCAGACACGGAATTGGAAACCAAAAACCGGGAGACAACTGCCGAGGGTAGAAATCTCTCGGGATTAAATGACAAAGACTGAGGCGAGAGACGGAATTTACAGACTTTCAGGCTGACGAGTGGAAGCACACACAGGGCAACGTTTCTAGCGCGGCAATGTCTTCCTCCAGTAGCATGCCAACTGGAGCTGCCAGTTTCTGTCCCATAATACCTTTGCCATGAGCTCTTCACTATTGTGTTGTCTCCCCCCCCCCCCCCCCCCACCACCACCAACCTCATGAAGTAATGCTCTATTTTATTTTTATTTTTATTTTTATTTCCATTTGCTGAAACTATATTTGCTATTGATCGCACCATTTTACATTCAGTTTTTTTCCGTCAACGTCCATTCATTCATTCAATCATTCATTCATTCATATATTCGTTCGTTCATTCATTCATTCATTCGTTCGTTCGTTCGTTCGTTCGTTCATTCATTCATTCATTCGTTCGTTCGTTCGTTCATTCATTCATTCATTCGTTCGTTCGTTCGTTCATTCATTCATTCATTCATTCATTCATTCATTCATTCATTCATTCATTCATTTATTCGTTCGTTCATTCATTCATTCATTCGTTCGTTCGTTCGTTCGTTCGTTCATTCATTCATTCATTCGTTCGTTCGTTCGTACGTTCATTCATTCATTCATTCATTCATTCATTCATTCATTCGTTCGTTCGTTCGTTCGTTCGTTCGTTCATTCATTCATTCATTCATTCGTTCGTTCGTTCGTTCGTTCGTTCGTTCATTCGATCATTCGTTCGTTCGTTCGTTCGTTCGTTCGTTCGTTCGTTCATTCATTCATTCATTCGTTCATTCGTTCATTCATTCATTTTCCTCTCGGGCCGAAGACAACACATAGGGTTGAACTCATATATCTCCACTATGAGGATTTGCTGCTAGTTCTGGTAGTTCCTGTTTGTTCCTTTGCCCATGGTTCAGTCTTCTCTAGTACTTGTAGTTCCTGTTTGTTCCTTTGTCCCATGGTTCAGTCTTCTCTAGTACTTGTAGTTCCTGTTTGTTCCTTTGTCCCATGGTTCAGTCTTCTCTAGTACTTGTAGTTCCTGTTTGTTCCTTTGTCCCATGGTTCAGTCTTCTCTAGTACTTGTAGTTCCTGTTTGTTCCTTTGTCCCATGGTTCAGTCTTCTCTAGTACTTGTAGTTCCTGTTTGTTCCTTTGCCCCATGGTTCAGTCTTCTCTAGTACTTGTAGTTCCTGTTTGTTCCTTTGTCCATGTTCAGTCTTCTCTAGTACTTGTAGTTCCTGTTTGTTCCTTTGTCCCATAGTTCAGTCTTCTCTAGTACTTGTAGTTCCTGTTTGTTCCTTTGTCCCATAGTTCAGTCTTCTCTAGTACTTGTAGTTCCTGTTTGTTCCTTTGTCCCATAGTTCAGTCTTCTCTAGTACTTGTAGTTCCTGTTTGTTCCTTTGTCCCATAGTTCAGTCTTCTCTAGTACTTGTAGTTCCTGTTTGTTCCTTTGTCTCATGGTTCAGTCTTCTCTAGTACTTGTAGTTCCTGTTTGTTCCTTTGTCCCATAGTTCAGTCTTCTCTAGTACTTGTAGTTCCTGTTTGTTCCTTTGTCTCATGGTTCAGTCTTCTCTAGTACTTGTAGTTCCTGTTTGTTCCTTTGTCTCATGGTTCAGTCTTCTCTAGTACTTGTAGTTCCTGTTTGTTCCTTTGTCCCATAGTTCAGTCTTCTCTAGTACTTGTAGTTCCTGTTTGTTCCTTTGTCTCATGGTTCAGTCTTCTCTAGTACTTGTAGTTCCTGTTTGTTCCTTTGTCCCATAGTTCAGTCTTCTCTAGTACTTGTAGTTCCTGTTTGTTCCTTTGCCCATGGTTCAGTCTTCTCTAGTACTTGTAGTTCCTGTTTGTTCCTTTGTCCCATAGTTCAGTCTTCTCTAGTACTTGTAGTTCCTGTTTGTTCCTTTGTCTCATGGTTCAGTCTTCTCTAGTACTTGTAGTTCCTGTTTGTTCCTTTGTCCCATAGTTCAGTCTTCTCTAGTACTTGTAGTTCCTGTTTGTTCCTTTGCCCCATGGTTCAGTCTTCTCTAGTACTTGTAGTTCCTGTTTGTTCCTTTGTCCCATGGTTCAGTCTTCTCTAGTACTTGTAGTTCCTGTTTGTTCCTTTGTCCCATAGTTCAGTCTTCTCTAGTACTTGTAGTTCCTGTTTGTTCCTTTGTCCCATAGTTCAGTCTTCTCTAGTACTTGTAGTTCCTGTTTGTTCCTTTGTCCCATAGTTCAGTCTTCTCTAGTACTTGTAGTTCCTGTTTGTTCCTTTGTCCCATAGTTCAGTCTTCTCTAGTACTTATAGTTCCTGTTTGTTCCTTGTCCCATGGTTCAGTCTTCTCTAGTACTTGTAGTTCCTGTTTGTTCCTTTGTCTCATGGTTCAGTCTTCTCTAGTACTTTTAGTTCCTGTTTGTTCCTTTGTCCCATAGTTCAGTCTTCTCTAGTACTTGTAGTTCCTGTTTGTTCCTTTGTCCCATAGTTCAGTCTTCTCTAGTACTTGTAGTTCCTGTTTGTTCCTTTGTCCCATAGTTCAGTCTTCTCTAGTACTTGTAGTTCCTGTTTGTTCCTTTGCCCCATGGTTCAGTCTTCTCTAGTACTTGTAGTTCCTGTTTGTTCCTTTGTCCCATAGTTCAGTCTTCTCTAGTACTTGTTCTGCGAAGCGTATCTCTGAGTCTGCCTTGTTTTCTTTTGCCTGATGGTTTCTACAAGAATGCCTGAAAGGGGAAGTCTATCTTCATTCATTCTCAGCACATGACCGATGTATTCCCAGCGCCTTCTTCTTATAAAGCTCGACACGTATTCTTGTTTTGATTCGTCTCTTATCTGTTCATTTGAAATGTTTTTTTTTTAGCTTATGTTAGAGATTCCACGAAGAGACACCCAAACCATTTACGTCATTCAAATCTCGGAGAGAATATTGCCACATATAATACGTCACAAACCACCGATCAAGTGTGAGACACGACTTGAAGGAAAGCATGGACAAGTGGTGTTCGGGATTATTGTGTAACGTGAGAAAGTGGACGCTTTTATTAACTCCTGGATACGATAAATATTATTATTATCATTGTTGTTACTAACATCGTTATCACTGCACACCGGACGAACCCATAGGTGCTCCAATATCCACCAAGAGAAATCCCAGGGGAATCCCTGCCCACGTGTACGAATTCCGTAGCACGGCATGGATCAACTGTGTGGGTAGGTATTTGTTGATAATTGTTCTCCAGACAGCGGCCATAGTTATGGCCTGTTCTATTCTAATATTCTAAGGGATCTTTAGCGTCAGCGAGTAGAATCTCTTGTTTATTGCCGTTATCAGAGAATGCTAGACATCGGATCTCACTGTCCAAGAGGTCCAAGGAGTGTAACGTCATAAAGAAACCAAAGATTTATTTTTCCCAATGTAAGGCAGATAGATGTAAGACAGGAACAAAACGATAGATGTAAGACAGGAACACAACGACAGATGTAAGACAGGAACAAAATGATAGATGTAAGACACGAACACAACGATAGATGTAAGACAGGAACAAAAAGATAGATGTAAGACAGGAACACAACGATACATGTAAGACAAGAACAAAAAGATAAATGTAAGACAGGAACAAAAAGATAGATGTAAGACAGGAACAAAAAGATAGATGTAAGACAGGAACAAAAAGATAGATGTAAGACAGGAACAAAAAGATAGATGTAAGACAGGAACAAAAAGATAAATGTAAGACAAGAACAAAAAGATAGATGTAAGACAGGAACAAAAAGATAGATGTAAAACAGGAACAAAACAATAGATGTAAGACAGGAACAAAAAGATAAATGTAAGACAAGAACAAAAAGATAGATGTAAGACAGGAACAAAAAGATAGATGTAAGACAGGAACAAAAAGATAGATGTAAGACAGGAACAAAAAGACAGATGTAAGACAAGAACAAAAAGATAAATGTAAGACAGGAACAAAAAGATAGATGTAAGACAGGAACAAAAAGACAGATGTAAGACAAGAACAAAAAGATAGATGTAAGACAGGAACAAAAAGATAGATGTAAGAAAGGAACAAAACAATAGATGTAAGACAGGAACAAAAAGATAGATGTAAGACAGGAACAAAAAGATAGATGTAAGACAAGAACAAAAAGATAGATGTAAGACAAGAACAAAAAGATAGATGTAAGACAAGAACAAAAAGATAGATGAAAGACAGGAACAAAAAGATAGATGTAAGACAAGAACAAAAAGATAGATGTAAGACAAGAACAAAAAGATAGATGTAAGACAAGAACAAAAAGATAGATGTAAGACAGGAACAAAACGATAGATGTAAGACAGGAACAAAAGGATAGATGTAAGACAGGAACAAAAAGATAGATGTAAGACAGGAACAAAAAGATAGATGTAAGACAAGAACAAAAAGATAGATGTAAGACAAGAACAAAAAGATAGATGTAAGACAGGAGCAAAAAGATAGATGTAAGACAAGAACAAAAAGATAGATGTAAGACAGGAACAAAAAGATAGATGTAAGACAAAAACAAAAAGATAGATGTAAGACAAGAACAAAAAGATAGATGTAAGACAAGAACAAAAAGATAGATGTAAGACAGGAACAAAAAGATAGATGTAAGACAAGAACAAAAAGATAGATGTAAGACAAGAACAAAAAGATAGATGTAAGACAAGAACAAAAAGATAGATGTAAGACAGGAACAAAACGATAGATGTAAGACAGGAACAAAAGGATAGATGTAAGACAGGAACAAAAAGATAGATGTAAGACAGGAACAAAAAGATAGATGTAAGACAAGAACAAAAAGATAGATGTAAGACAAGAACAAAACAATAGATGTAAGACAGGAGCAAAAAGATAGATGTAAGACAAGAACAAAAGATAGATGTAAGACAGGAACAAAAAGATAGATGTAAGACAAAAACAAAAAGATAGATGTAAGACAAGAACAAAAAGATAGATGTAAGACAAGAACAAAAAGATAGATGTAAGACAGGAACAAAAAGATAGATGTAAGACAAGAACAAAAAGATAGATGTAAGACAAGAACAAAAAGATAGATCTAAGACAAGAACAAAAAGATAGATGTAAGACAAGAACAAAAAGATAGATGTAAGACATGAACAAAACAATAGATGTAAGACTTGAATAAAACAATAGATGTAAGACAAGAACAAAAAGATAGATGTAAGACAGGAACAAAACAATAGATGTAAGACAAGAACAAAACAATAGATGTAAGACAGGAACAAAACAATAGATGTAAGACAGGAACAAAACAATAGATGTAAGACAGGAACAAAACAATAGATGTAAGACAAGAACAAAAAGATAGATGTAAGACAGGAACAAAACAATAGATGTAAGACAGGAACAAAAGATAGATGTAAGACAGGAACAAAACAATAGATGTAAGACAGGAACAAAACAATAGATGTAAGACAGGAACAAAACGATAGATGTAAGACAGGAACAAAAAGATAGATGTAATACAAGAACAAAAAGATAGATGTAAGACAGGAACAAAAAGATAGATGTAAGACAGGAACAAAACAATAGATGTAAGACAGGAACAAAACAATAGATGTAAGACAGGAACAAAAAGAAAGATGTAAGACAGGAACAAAAAGATAGATGTAAGACAGGAACAAAAAGACAGATGTAAGACAGGAACAAAACAATAGATGTAAGACAGGAACAAAACAATAGATGTAAGACAGGAACAAAACACTAGATGTAAGACAGGAACAAAACAATAGATGTAAGACAGGAACAAAACAATAGATGTAAGACAGGAACAAAACAATAGATGTAAGACAGGAACAAAAAGGTAGATGTTAGACAGGAACAAAAAGATAGATGTAAGACAGGAACAAAACAATAGATGTAAGACAGGAACAAAACGATAGATGTAAGACTGGAACAAAAAGATAGATGTACGACAGGAACAAGACAATAGATGTAAGACAGGAACAAAACAATAGATGTAAGACAGGAACAAAACAATAGATGTAAGACAGGAACAAAAAGATAGATGTAAGACAGG
Organism: Megaustenia siamemsis; assembly: GCA_032433765.1. NCBI lineage: Eukaryota > Metazoa > Mollusca > Gastropoda > Stylommatophora > Ariophantidae > Megaustenia > Megaustenia siamemsis. Next base: position 59,174,139 of record JAVIAB010000046.1, read on the forward strand.
AACAAAAAGATAGATGTAAGACAGGAACAAAAAGATAGATGTAAGACAAGAACAAAACAATAGATGTAAGACAGGAACAAAAAGATAGATGTAAAACAGGAACAAAACAATAGATGTAAGACAGGAACAAAAAGATAGATGTAAGACAGGAACAAAACAATAGATGTAAGATAGGAACAAAAAGATAGATGTAAGACAGGAACAAAACGATAGATGTAAGACAGGAACAAAACAATAGATGTAAGACAGGAACAAAAAGATAGATGTAAGACAGGAACAAAACAATAGATGTAAGATAGGAACAAAACAATAGATGTAAGACAGGAACAAAACAATAGATGTAAGACAGGAACAAAAAGATAGATGTAAGACAGGAACAAAACAATAGATGTAAGATAGGAACAAAACAATAGATGTAAGACAGGAACAAAAAGATAGATGTAAGACAGGAACAAAAAGATAGATGTAAGACAGGAACAAAAAGATAGATGTAAGACAGGAACAAAACAATAGATGTAAGACAGGAACAAAACAATAGATGTAAGACAGGAACAAAAAGATAGATGTAAGACAGGAACTAAACAATAGATGTAAGACAGAAACAAAACAATAGATGTAAGACAGGAACAAATAGATAGATGTAAGACAGGAACAAAAAGATAGATGTAAGACAGGAACAAAAAGATAGATGTAAGACAGGAACAAAAAGATAGATGTAAGACAGGAACAAAACAATAGATGTAAGACACGAACAAAAAGATAGATGTAAGACAAGAACAAAAAGATAGATGTAAGACAGGAACAGAAAGATAGATGTAAGACAGGAACAAAACAATAGATGTAAGACAGGAACAGAAAGATAGATGTAAGACAGGAACAAAACGATAGATGTAAGACAGGAACAAAACAATAGATGTAAGACAGGAACACAACGATAGATGTAAGACAGGAACAAAACAATAGATGTAAGACAGGAACACAACGATAGATGTAAGACAGGAACAAAACAATAGATGTAAGACAGGAACACAACGATAGATGTAAGACAGGAACAAAACAATAGATGTAAGACAGGAACACAACGATAGATGTAAGACAGGAACAAAACGATAGATGTAAGACAGGAACAAAACGATAGATGTAAGACAGGAACAAAACAATAGATGTAAGACAGGAACAAAACGATAGATGTAAGACAGGAACACAACAATAGATGTAAGACAGGAACAAAACGATAGATGTAAGACAGGAACAAAACGATAGATGTAAGACAGGAACAAAACGATAGATGTAAGACAAGAACACAACGATAGATGTAAGACAGGAACACAACAATAGATGTAAGACAGGAACAAAACGATAGATGTAAGACAGGAACAAAACGATAGATGTAAGACAGGAACAAAACGATAGATGTAAGACAGGAACAAAACAATAGATGTAAGACAGGAACAAAACGATAGATGTAAGACAGGAACAAAACGATAGATGTAAGACAGACACAGAAGACTATAGTGGTTCTTCTCTGGCACATTTTACCATGCAATAAGAAGTGCCCAGACAATTTCACGCCATCTGTAATTTAACACTAAAACAGTGAACATAAATAGTGCCACATCAGTTTATCTTTATGATATTTTTTTTTTAATGAGAATATACCAATTCTGACATATGGAAGCGAATTATGGACAGTGAACAAACACATGAAATAACGTTCAGTGACCAGAGATGAATGTTGAGAGTTCCTTGTAAATAAAAAAAATACTGATCAAGAAATTCTCAGAGGTCAACACAAAAAGCAAAGAAATGCATATAACAGTAAACAATACGAATCTGCAGTAAAGCTAATTGTAAGGGGAAATGTCAAAAGCTAAATGTAAGGGGAAATGTCAACAGCTAAATGTGAGGGGAAATGTCAACAGCTAAATGTAAGGGGAAATAACAAAAAATATTGAAAAAAGGGACATGGTTAAAGCTTTATCTAATAAGTGTAATGTATACACATACCCCGTGCTCACTAACGTTCATTTTCCTTATGGCCGCAGCGCAATATACATGAACACGTTTTATTTTTATTTTTATTTCTTGATCTAGTTTGAAATTTATTTTTTTTATTATTATTGATATTTTTATTATTTTAAAAATTATATCTGTGTGTATGTTGTATGTTTGTTCCTGCTGAAGGCCTATTGAGCCGAAACTTTGTTCTAATTTGTGTCGTCTACTTTTTACCTAAATCTTTTACCATACCGTTTTTTCGATTCTTTTTTTTTTTCATTTCTCCTGCCAACACAAAAAAGAGATCCTAAAAAGACATCAGAAAAAAATAATCGATATTTTGGGGTGGGGGGGGGGGGGGGGAAATCATGAGAATAGACAAGTTGGAATACTTGGTTACAACTGGTAAATTACAGGGAAAGTGAGATCACGGACGACAAAGAGGGACGATACTAGATAGCTTGGTGCGATGGTATGGAGAACAGTCAACAACAGAATTGATACGATGTACAGTGTGCATAGAGGATTGTGATAGGCCATCATCGCCTACGTCAACCGGTATGGCACATGATGATGAACGTACCTAAATTGTCGTTAATCTTCTACCTTCAGCTCCCTGTGGAGCATAGGTCTTCAACAAACACTTTCAGCTCTCTGTGGAGCATAGGTCTTCAAGAAACACTTTCAGCTCCCTGTGGAGTATAGGTCTTCAACACTTTCAGCTCCCTGTGGAGTATAGGTCTTCAACAAACACTTTCAGCTCTCTGTGGAGTATAGGTCTTCAACAAACACTTTCAGCTCTCTGTGGAGCATAGGTCTTCAAGAAACACTTTCAGCTCCCTGTGGAGTATAGGTCTTCAACACTTTCAGCTCCCTGTGGAGTATAGGTCTTCAACACTTTCAGCTCCCTGTGGAGTATAGGTCTTCAACAAACACTTTCAGCTCCCTGTGGAGTATAGGTCTTCAACAAACACTTTCAGCTCCCTGTGGAGTATAGGTCTTCAACAAACACTTTCAGCTCCCTGTGGAGTATAGGTCTTCAACAAACACTTTCAGCTCCCTGTGGAGTATAGGTCTTCAACAAACACTTTCAGCTCTCTGTGGAGTATAGGTCTTCAACAAACACTTTCAGCTCTCTGTGGAGTATATGTCTTCAACAAACACTTTCAGCTCCCTGTGGAGTATAGGTCTTCAACAAACACTTTCAGCTCCCTGTGGAGTATAGGTCTTCAACAAACACTTTCAGCTCCCTGTGGAGTATAGGTCTTCAACAAACACTTTCAGCTCTCTGTGGAGTATAGGTCTTCAACAAACACTTTCAGCTCCCTGTGGAGTATAGGTCTTCAACAAACACTTTCAGCTCCCTGTGGAGTATAGGTCTTCAACAAACACTTTCAGCTCTCTGTGGAGTATAGGTCTTCAACAAACACTTTCAGCTCCCTGTGGAGTATAGGTCTTCAACAAACACTTTCAGCTCTCTGTGGAGTATAGGTCTTCAACAAACACTTTCAGCTCTCTGTGGAGTATATGTCTTCAACAAACACTTTCAGCTCCCTGTGGAGTATAGGTCTTCAACAAACACTTTCAGCTCCCTGTGGAGTATAGGTCTTCAACAAACACTTTCAGCTCCCTGTGGAGTATAGGTCTTCAACAAACACTTTCAGCTCCCTGTGGAGTATATGTCTTCAACAAACACTTTCAGCTCCCTGTGGAGTATAGGTCTTCAACAAACACTTTCAGCTCCCTGTGGAGTATAGGTCTTCAACACTTTCAGCTCCCTGTGGAGTATAGGTCTTCAACAAACACTTTCAGCTCTCTGTGGAGTATAGGTCTTCAACAAACACTTTCAGCTCTCTGTGGAGTATATGTCTTCAACAAACACTTTCAGCTCCCTGTGGAGTATAGGTCTTCAACAAACACTTTCAGCTCCCTGTGGAGTATAGGTCTTCAACAAACACTTTCAGCTCCCTGTGGAGTATAGGTCTTCAACAAACACTTTCAGCTCTCTGTGGAGTATAGGTCTTCAACAAACACTTTCAGCTCTCTGTGGAGTATATGTCTTCAACAAACACTTTCAGCTCCCTGTGGAGTATAGGTCTTCAACAAACACTTTCAGCTCCCTGTGGAGTATAGGTCTTCAACAAACACTTTCAGCTCCCTGTGGAGTATAGGTCTTGAACAAACACTTTCAGCTCCCTGTGGAGTATAGGTCTTCAACAAACACTTTCAGCTCCCTGTGGAGTATAGGTCTTCAACAAACACTTTCAGCTCCCTGTGGAGTATATGTCTTCAACAAACACTTTCAGCTCCCTGTGGAGTATAGGTCTTCAACAAACACTTTCAGCTCCCTGTGGAGTATATGTCTTCAACAAACACTTTCAGCTCCCTGTGGAGTATATGTCTTCAACAAACACCTTCCAAGCCGTTCTGTTTCTTGCCGTTCTTGTAAGATCATTCTATGACTTCCTCATCATCTTCATCTCTGCTTCCATCTGTCTTCTACAAGAAGTCCCTGGTCTTCCGCTTTGTCTTTTTCCTTGTGGATTCCAAAAAAGGGCCTGTTGTGCAATACTCTCAGTTTGCTCCTGCAGCGCGTATCCAATCCAGCGTCATCGTCTTCGCTTTATCTCTTTATCCACTGGTAATTGACTGATACATTTCCATAATTCTATGTTAGTGACTTTGTCCTGCCATTTCCATCCTTTTATTCTGCGCAAGCATCCATTAATGAAAGTCTGTATCTTCATGATTGCCATTTTTGTTATTCTCCATGTTTCACAGCCATATAATAAGATTGAATTACCATTAAAGTTGCACATTTTTATTTTAGTATTTAGCCTAATGTCTTTCGACTTCCATATGTTTCCCGTGCAACGAAAGCTCCTCTTGCTTTTGATATCCTTATTTTGGTATCATTTTCTGTTCCTCCCTCTTTATCTATATTAATGCCCAGATTTATGTAAGATTGTACGTCTAGTAGAGGTATTTCTCCTATTGTTATATGGTTATTACCAACTGCATTAATTCTCACATTTTGGTCTTGTTTTCAGTCAAACTGTCGTTAATACAAATATTCAATTAACCCATGAAATGCTTGATCTTGTTTGACTAACTGAAATGGCCGCCATTAAACATCGATTTCAATAACTAGGAGAACATCGTTAACTCACCGTGCTTTTTTTTTTTTTTAACGTTTCAAGGGTTAACACAAGAACTGAAATGCTACTTTGTTATGAAATCAAACAGCCGTGCAATATACCTCCAATAAACATGTCGACGTCATTGAACAATCTTGACGTCACTATCTTCTTTCCTTATACACCTGAGGTCATTAGGGGTGACCTTTGACGTGGCAATAAAAGATCTATAGACGACTTAAGTCAACACTTTAGTCACTGTATCGAGGTGGTTAGTGCGCTCTGATACAGAACCGATTTGTCGCTATTTCATCTGACAGACGCAGTAAATAGTTTGCTAAACATGACTTAGCTGGGCGGCCTGGCGTCATGATGACCATTTCCCATAAGTGTGCGGGTTTTCATGGTTTTATTATATAAACATCAATGCGTGATTGTACCAGGTGTCACTTACCAGGTGATTATACCAGGTGTGACTGTAGCAGTTGTGACTGTACCAGGTGTGATTGTACCAGGTGTGACTGTAGCAGTTGTGACTGTACCAGGTGTGATTGTACCAGGTGTGACTGCAGCAGTTGTGACTGTACCAGGCGTGATTGTACCAGGTGTGACTGTAGCTGTTGTGACTGTACCAGGCGTGATTGTACCAGGTGTGACTGTAGCTGTTGTGACTATACCAGGTGTGATTGTACCAGGTGTGACTGTAGCAGTTGTGACTGTACCAGGCGTGATTGTACCAGGTGTGACTGTAGCAGTTGTGACTGTACCAGGTGTGATTGTACCAGGTGTGACTGTAGCTGTTGTGACTGAACCAGGTGTGATTGTACCAGGTGTCACTGTATCAGGTGATTGTACAGATTGTGAGATTCGATATCGAGCCTTCTCGAATAACGGTGACAAAACAGGAGCACCCATGTGCAGTCTGCGCACGTTAAGCAACCCCTTGCAGTTGGAAATAGTAAAGAAAAAAGCCAAAATGGCGACTGTCCGAGACAAATTTGTAATGAAAAAATCTGCCCCAAAATATCACAACTCTGGAGGATAAAAACGGAAAAACAAAGAGAGTAGGTCAGAAGATAGCTGCCTGTACGGAGAGGGTCTTTTGAGCAAATGGCTGTTGATGAGAAACTGAAAGAAAGTTATTTTTCAAGCAAATTCAGCGGCCGTGACACAGCTGGAGATACAAAGCTGGCGAATACAAGAGAACAAAAATAGGTCTCAAATAAAAGCCACCTTTAGAGGTAAGTGGACTTTTCCAGAATGTTAAAAATACAACTAACGAAATGTGACTTTTCCATGAATATTCTGTTTGTTTGTGTTGTTTCTTTGTTTGTTTGTGTTGTTTCTTTGTGTTGTTTCTTTGTTTGTATTGTTTGTTTGTGTTGCTTGCTTGTGTTGTTTGCTTGTCTGATTTCGCTAGCTTTATACCTCTAGCCAGGTCCCGAGCGACTGAACGTTGCATGAATATTCTGTTTGTTTATTTGTTTGTTTATGTTATTTCTTTGTTTGTTTGTGTTGTTTCTTTGTTTGTGTTGTTTGCTTGTCTGATTTCGCCAGCTTTATACCTCTAGCCAAGCCCCGAGCGACTGAACTTTGCATGAATATTCTGTTTGTTTCTTTGTTTTGTGTTGTTTCTTTGTGTTGTTTCTTTGTTTGTTTGTGTTGTTTGCTTGTATTGTTTGTGTTGCTTGCTTGTATTGTTTGCTTGTCTGATTTCGCCAGCTTTATACCTCCAGCCAAGCCCCGAGCGACTGAACTTTGCATGAATATCACTTCATTCCTATTTTTCCCGCAAGCAGCCATGTGCTCAGGTGTCCCCCGCCATACAGGCAGATATTCCCCTACCTCAGCGGTACTCTGAGTCAAGTTTTAACGCCATAGGTAGATTCCTGTTCATTTTCCCCGGGTGTAGCAGCCAGTTTTGGCTAACTCTTTTCGATTTCCAACAAAATGGTTTTTTAACGTGTGCAGAAAGCACACGGGACCTCCTGTCTTCTATCTTTATCCGAAAGAGCTCAACATCGGATCTCACCACCCAGAGCAAGATTAAGCCTAGAAGATACCACAGAATCCATTTATTTCTTTATTCCACCGTCTGTGGTAGGAACGAACCCGAGACCTTCTTGTTCAGGGCCCTACGCCATATCTCTAGACCAGCCAACTCCTCCCCCCCACTTCCCCCTTTTCCAGTGACCATTCTAAGATGTGGTCATCTCCCAATCAAAAAGAAGAGAGAGTGTCACGTGATGCACTCTAACAACCAATAGAAAACATCGGTGTCAGCCTCTAAATATGACCTGTTTTTTCCCGTCCTTGTTTCTCTTGAAGTAACAGAAGTGCAGTGAAGACAAGAGGGGGAGTGAAAGAAAGGCAGAGTGAGGGGGAGGGAGTAAGAATAGTATCAGGTTTTTAGAAATGGAAGCCTCGTGCGGAAGATTGCTCTGAAAGTGGTTTCATGTCTTTTAAGATCTCAGAGAAATTGATTGTTCTGTGAAGTTTGGGATCTGTGAAGTTTGGGGTGTGTGAAGTTTGCAGTAGAGTCGATTTGGTTTTTGAGGCTGGGGTCAAATTGGTTTGTTAAATTTGGGGTCGAAGTGGTTCTTGAGGTTGTCTTAACCGCTCGACACGAATTTTGTAGAATTTGGGAAAATGACTAATATTTTCAGCAGAAGTGAGAACTGAAAGGGGAAGTAATTAAAGAAGCTGACGTAAGAAATAAGGAAAAGATAACCACGGACGTTACGAGGATATAGAAGAAAAATAGACGTGACTAAGTAACAAATACGCCCCTGCGCTGCCGGGGCCCGAAAGGGGAGTAAAGAATAGTGACGCTGTACCCTACCAGGCATGTTCGTAAGAGGCGAGAAAGGAGGGTTGGGCATGGGACTGGCTATCCCATACTGTAAAAAAATAAGCCGAAAAAACTTCACAAACATGAACAAGTCAAAAGTTAATCCGTCAACCAGGAAAGAGAAGGGCTCTCTGTCTAAGAGGCATATGACGCAAGCCGGAGAAAGCCGTAAGGAGCCTGTGTTAAGACAGATAGAAGCAGAGATGAAGATGATGGGAAGACATGGAATGATCTTAAAAGAATGGCAAAAAAACAGAACGACTTGGAAAGTGTTTGTTGAAGACCTATGCTCCACTGGGAGCTAAAAAGGTAGAAAGAAGTAGCAAATAGCAACTAAAAAAAGAGAGAAAAAACATAGCTATTTATTTTAACAATTAATTAACATTTTCGCTATGCGATCTTACAACATTAATGTCAAGACTATCTGACTCTACTACAGTCTCATATTTTACTATTTATTTTCTTGTTTTTCTATCTAGGAGTGTTTCCAATCTGCGGCACAGTACAACACAAATGTGAAGTTTTCGGTGAGTGGACATTTTATGTTGTGGGTTTTCATCGCTAAAACAAAAGATAAAGATTGAAAATCTAGCTAGTTTTGTAAACAAACTTGAGTGTAGCGTTTACGTGGGCCACGATAACCACTAATAGCTGAGACTGGACGGTGGCTCATAGCTGACTGTGTTCGTTAGCATCGGCGATTAAAACTGCTGACCCAGACTCTACTCCAATCCCCCAGTGGTGCTCCTGGGAAGAGTTTAACCAATCTGACCACGTGATTAGGGAATGGAGAGGGAAGGCAACCCCGTACACAAAAACGTGGTGAGGTCGGATATTTTGGGTTAAAGCGCAGATATAATAAAGTAAAGAGCCCCGTCACGCCAAGTGGCGTAAAGGGAATATGGTGTTAGTGAGCATAATTTGTACAAACCTTCGGCACCTGATGTTTGAGCTAAAGCTGACTTTGCAGGAGTGTAGTCTACACACCACCGCTAGCTTGCTCCCTGCCTACCAGCTTTACAGCAGCACTGGAATGAGTTCCCTATTCTGCCACTCGACCCTAGAGGACATGGCAACAGAACACATTCTACAGGATCGCCGTCAACAAGGGAAGATGAGGAAGAGGAATGGCGCCTCGCTCGTGGGTTACGTTGCTTGAAGCGACACTAGACAGGGGTCTCCGAACACTTCTGGATAGGCGACCCAGCACAGATAGGTCAAAACTCAGATGTCAAGACTCCATTTCAAGTCTCTTACCTTTACCTTCCCCCCCCTCCCCAGCACACATAACTGATGAGGACAATGTGGCCAACACCCACCACCTTTCAAAGAAATGCTCTACGGGACACCTGAATCACTGAAACAGATAGCAGCATTCATAAGAGAGTCCGAGATGTGGGTCTAAGTGGTCAAGATCTCAGAAAAAAAAATTGTCTGTTCCCCACAATGTATAAGCACTAGCCACATCACAGCGTCCATCTCACGTAGTTGCAGCTTCTATTTTTCTATGATGAAGGTCAAGTACGAGACTTGTCTCAGCGTCTTAGCTCGCGAGTTTTCACCCAAATGTGCTCGGCTCCCTGTCCAGACGTGATTGCATCGTAGACTTCTGGATAGTGTCGCTTCAAGCATCGAAACTCACGATGCGAGGCGGTATTCCTCACCTTCTCAAAGTACTACCCTGGTACCCATTTCTACCAGCTGCTGGGTCGACCACGGGGGTATTTTCTTTTTGCAACCGCGAGTACAATTCTCAAACTGCTTCCAGCGAGGATGGAACGTGAGTTGTCCGAACGCTGGTCGCTAGTGGGGTGGTTTTGCCAACTAGACAACAGAGGTCTCCTTCTCCACTAGCTGCCTTCATCATCCTCTACTAGCTGCCTTCATCATTCTCTACTAGCTGCCTTCATCATCCTCCACTAGCTGCCTTCATCATCCTCCACTAGCTGCCTTCATCATCCTCCACTAGCTGCCCTCATCATTCTCTACTAGCTGCCTTCATCATTCTCTACTAGCTGCCTTCATCATCCTCCACTAGCTGCCTTCATCATCCTCCACTAGCTGCCTTCATCATCCTCCACTAGCTGCCTCATCATTCTCTACTAGCTGCCTTCATCATTCTCTACTAGCTGCCTTCATCATTCTCTACTAGCTGCCTTCATCATTCTCTACTAGCTGCCTTCATCATTCTCTACTAGCTGCCTTCATCATTCTCTACTAGCTGCCTTCATCATTCTCTACTAGCTGCCTTCATCATTCTCTACTAGCTGCCTTCACCATTCTCTACTAGCTGCCTTCATCATTCTCTACTAGCTGCCTTCATCATTCTCTACTAGCTGCCTTCATCATTCTCTACTAGCTGCCTTCATCATTCTCTACTAGCTGCCTTCATCATTCTCTACTAGCTGCCTTCATCATTCTCTACTAGCTGCCTTCATCATTCTCTACTAGCTGCCTTCATCATTCTCTACTAGCTGCCTTCATCATTCTCTACTAGCTGCCTTCATCATTCTCTACTAGCTGCCTTCACCATTCTCTACTAGCTGCCTTCATCATTCTCTACTAGCTGCCTTCATCATTCTCTACTAGCTGCCTTCATCATTCTCTACTAGCTGCCTTCATCATTCTCTACTAGCTGCCTTCATCATTCTCTACTAGCTGCCTTCATCATTCTCTACTAGCTGCCTTCACCATTCTCTACTAGCTGCCTTCACATTCTCTACTAGCTGCCTTCATCATTCTCTACTAGCTGCCTTCATCATTCTCTACTAGCTGCCTTCATCATTCTCTACTAGCTGCCTTCATCATTCTCTACTAGCTGCCTTCATCATTCTCTACTAGCTGCCTTCATCATTCTCTACTAGCTGCCTTCATCATTCTCTACTAGCTGCCTTCATCATTCTCTACTAGCTGCCTTCATCATTCTCACTAGCTGCCTTCATCATTCTCTACTAGCTGCCTTCATCATTCTCTACTAGCTGCCTTCATCATCCTCCACTAGCTGCCTTCATCATTCTCTACTAGCTGCCTTCACCATTCTCTACTAGCTGCCTTCATCATTCTCTACTAGCTGCCTTCATCATTCTCTACTAGCTGCCTTCATCATCCTCCACTAGCTGCCTTCATCATCCTCTACTAGCTGCCTTCATCATTCTCTACTAGCTGCCTTCATCATCCTCCACTAGCTGCCTTCATCATTCTCTACTAGCTGCCTTCATCATTCTCTACTAGCTGCCTTCATCATTCTCTACTAGCTGCCTTCATCATTCTCCACTAGCTGCCTTCATCATTCTCTACTAGCTGCCTTCATCATCCTCCACTAGCTGCCTTCATCATTCTCTACTAGCTGCCTTCATCATTCTCTACTAGCTGCCTTCATCATTCTCTACTAGCTGCCTTCATCATTCTCTACTAGCTGCCTTCATCATTCTCTACTAGCTGCCTTCATCATTCTCTACTAGCTGCCTTCATCATTCTCTACTAGCTGCCTTCATCATTCTCTACTAGCTGCCTTCATCATTCTCTACTAGCTGCCTTCATCATTCTCTACTAGCTGCCTTCATCATTCTCTACTAGCTGCCTTCATCATCCTCCACTAGCTGCCTTCATCATTCTCTACTAGCTGCCTTCATCATCCTCACTAGCTGCCTTCATCATTCTCTACTAGCTGCCTTCATCATTCTCTACTAGCTGCCTTCATCATTCTCTACTAGCTGCCTTCATCATTCTCTACTAGCTGCCTTCATCATTCTCTACTAGCTGCCTTCATCATTCTCTACTAGCTGCCTTCATCATTCTCTACTAGCTGCCTTCATCATTCTCTACTAGCTGCCTTCATCATCCTCCACTAGCTGCCTTCATCATCCTCACTAGCTGCCTTCATCATCCTCCACTAGCTGCCTTCATCATCCTCCACTAGCTGCCTTCATCATCCTCCACTAGCTGCCTTCATCATCCTCCACTAGCTGCCTTCATCATCCTCCACTAGCTGCCTTCATCATCCTCCACTAGCTGCCTTCATCATTCTCTACTAGCTGCCTTCATCATTCTCTACTAGCTGCCTTCATCATTCTCTACTAGCTGCCTTCATCATTCTCCACTAGCTGCCTTCATCATTCTCTACTAGCTGCCTTCATCATTCTCCACTAGCTGCCTTCATCATTCTCTACTAGCTGCCTTCATCATTCTCTACTAGCTGCCTTCATCATTCTCTACTAGCTGCCTTCATCATTCTCTACTAGCTGCCTTCATCATTCTCTACTAGCTGCCTTCATCATCCTCCACTAGCTGCCTTCATCATTCTCTACTAGCTGCCTTCATCATTCTCTACTAGCTGCCTTCATCATTCTCTACTAGCTGCCTTCATCATTCTCTACTAGCTGCCTTCATCATTCTCTTCTAGCTGCCTTCATCATTCTCTACTAGCTGCCTTCATCATCCTCCACTAGCTGCCTTCATCATCCTCCACTAGCTGCCTTCATCATCCTCCACTAGCTGCCTTCATCATTCTCTACTAGCTGCCTTCATCATCCTCCACTAGCTGCCTTCATCATTCTCTACTAGCTGCCTTCATCATTCTCTACTAGCTGCCTTCACCATTCTCTACTAGCTGCCTTCATCAATCTCTACTAGCTGCCTTCATCATTATCTACTAGCTGCCTTCATCCTTCTCCACTAGCTGCCTTCATTATTCTCTACTAGCTGCCTTCATCATTCTCTACTAGCTGCCTTCATCATTCTCTACTAGCTGCCTTCATCATCCTCTACTAGCTGCCTTCATCATTCTCTACTAGCTGCCTTCATCATTCTCTACTAGCTGCCTTCACCATTCTCTACTAGCTGCCTTCACATTCTCTACTAGCTGCCTTCATCATTCTCTACTAGCTGCCTTCATCATTCTCTACTAGCTGCCTTCATCATTCTCTACTAGCTGCCTTCATCATTCTCTACTAGCTGCCTTCATCATTCTCTACTAGCTGCCTTCATCATTCTCTACTAGCTGCCTTCATCATTCTCTACTAGCTGCCTTCATCATTCTCTACTAGCTGCCTTCATCATTCTCTACTAGCTGCCTTCATCATTCTCTACTAGCTGCCTTCATCATTCTCTACTAGCTGCCTTCATCATTCTCTACTAGCTGCCTTCATCATTCTCTACTAGCTGCCTTCATCATTCTCTACTAGCTGCCTTCATCATTCTCTACTAGCTGCCTTCATCATTCTCTACTAGCTGCCTTCATCATTCTCTACTAGCTGCCTTCATCATTCTCTACTAGCTGCCTTCACCATTCTCTACTAGCTGCCTTCATCATTCTCTACTAGCTGCCTTCATCATTCTCTACTAGCTGCCTTCATCATTCTCTACTAGCTGCCTTCATCATTCTCTACTAGCTGCCTTCATCATTCTCTACTAGCTGCCTTCATCATTCTCTACTAGCTGCCTTCATCATCCTCTACTAGCTGCCTTCATCATTCTCTACTAGCTGCCTTCATCATTCTCTACTAGCTGCCTTCATCATTCTCTACTAGCTGCCTTCATCATTCTCTACTAGCTGCCTTCATCATTCTCTACTAGCTGCCTTCATCATTCTCTACTAGCTGCCTTCATCATTCTCTACTAGCTGCCTTCATCATCCTCCACTAGCTGCCTTCACCATTCTCTACTAGCTGCCTTCATCATTCTCTACTAGCTGCCTTCATCATTCTCTACTAGCTGCCTTCATCATTCTCTACTAGCTGCCTTCATCATTCTCTACTAGCTGCCTTCATCATTCTCCACTAGCTGCCTTCATCATTCTCTACTAGCTGCCTTCATCATCCTCTACTAGCTGCCTTCATCATCCTCTACTAGCTGCCTTCATCATCCTCCACTAGCTACCTTCATCATTCTCTACTAGCTGCCTTCATCATTCTCTACTAGCTGCCTTCATCAGTCTCTACTAGCTGCCTTCATCATTCTCTACTAGCTGCCTTCATCATCCTCTACTAGCTGCCTTCATCATCCTCCACTAGCTTACTTCATCATTCTCTACTAGCTGCCTTCATCATTCTCTACTAGCTGCCTTCATCATTCTCTACTAGCTGCCTTCACCATTCTCCACTAGCTGCCTTCACCATTCTCTACTAGCTGCCTTCATCATCCTCCACTAGCTGCCTTCATCATCCTCCACTAGCTACCTTCATCATTCTCTACTAGCTGCCTTCATCATTCTCTACTAGCTGCCTTCATCATCCTCCACTAGCTGCCTTCATCATTCTTTACTAGCTGCCTTCATCATTCTCTACTAGCTGCCTTCATCATTCTCTACTAGCTGCCTTCATCATCCTCCACTAGCTGCCTTCATCATTCTCTACTAGCTGCCTTCATCATCCTCCACTAGCTGCCTTCATCATTCTCTACTAGCTGCCTTCATCATTCTCTACTAGCTGCCTTCATCATTCTCTACTAGCTGCCTTCATCATTCTCTACTAGCTGCCTTCATCATTCTCTACTAGCTGCCTTCATCATTCTCTTCTAGCTGCCTTCATCATTCTCTACTAGCTGCCTTCATCATCCTCCACTAGCTGCCTTCATCATCCTCCACTAGCTGCCTTCATCATCCTCCACTAGCTGCCTTCATCATTCTCTACTAGCTGCCTTCATCATCCTCCACTAGCTGCCTTCATCATTCTCTACTAGCTGCCTTCATCATTCTCTACTAGCTGCCTTCACCATTCTCTACTAGCTGCCTTCATCAATCTCTACTAGCTGCCTTCATCATTATCTACTAGCTGCCTTCATCCTTCTCCACTAGCTGCCTTCATTATTCTCTACTAGCTGCCTTCATCATTCTCTACTAGCTGCCTTCATCATTCTCTACTAGCTGCCTTCATCATCCTCTACTAGCTGCCTTCATCATTCTCTACTAGCTGCCTTCATCATTCTCTACTAGCTGCCTTCACCATTCTCTACTAGCTGCCTTCACAATCTCTACTAGCTGCCTTCATCATTCTCTACTAGCTGCCTTCATCATTCTCTACTAGCTGCCTTCATCATTCTCTACTAGCTGCCTTCATCATTCTCTACTAGCTGCCTTCATCATTCTCTACTAGCTGCCTTCATCATTCTCTACTAGCTGCCTTCATCATTCTCTACTAGCTGCCTTCATCATTCTCTACTAGCTGCCTTCATCATTCTCTACTAGCTGCCTTCATCATTCTCTACTAGCTGCCTTCATCATTCTCTACTAGCTGCCTTCATCATTCTCTACTAGCTGCCTTCATCATTCTCTACTAGCTGCCTTCATCATTCTCTACTAGCTGCCTTCATCATTCTCTACTAGCTGCCTTCATCATTCTCTACTAGCTGCCTTCATCATTCTCTACTAGCTGCCTTCATCATTCTCTACTAGCTGCCTTCACCATTCTCTACTAGCTGCCTTCATCATTCTCTACTAGCTGCCTTCATCATTCTCTACTAGCTGCCTTCATCATTCTCTACTAGCTGCCTTCATCATTCTCTACTAGCTGCCTTCATCATTCTCTACTAGCTGCCTTCATCATTCTCTACTAGCTGCCTTCATCATCCTCTACTAGCTGCCTTCATCATTCTCTACTAGCTGCCTTCATCATTCTCTACTAGCTGCCTTCATCATTCTCTACTAGCTGCCTTCATCATTCTCTACTAGCTGCCTTCATCATTCTCTACTAGCTGCCTTCATCATTCTCTACTAGCTGCCTTCATCATTCTCTACTAGCTGCCTTCATCATCCTCCACTAGCTGCCTTCATCATTCTCTACTAGCTGCCTTCATCATTCTCTACTAGCTGCCTTCATCATTCTCTACTAGCTGCCTTCATCATTCTCTACTAGCTGCCTTCATCATTCTCTACTAGCTGCCTTCATCATTCTCCACTAGCTGCCTTCATCATTCTCTACTAGCTGCCTTCATCATCCTCTACTAGCTGCCTTCATCATCCTCTACTAGCTGCCTTCATCATTCTCCACTAGCTACCTTCATCATTCTCTACTAGCTGCCTTCATCATTCTCTACTAGCTGCCTTCATCAGTCTCTACTAGCTGCCTTCATCATTCTCTACTAGCTGCCTTCATCATCCTCTACTAGCTGCCTTCATCATCCTCCACTAGCTGCCTTCATCATTCTCTACTAGCTGCCTTCATCATTCTCTACTAGCTGCCTTCATCATTCTCTACTAGCTGCCTTCACCATTCTCTACTAGCTGCCTTCATCATTCTCTACTAGCTGCCTTCATCATCCTCCACTAGCTGCCTTCATCATCCTCCACTAGCTACCTTCATCATTCTCTACTAGCTGCCTTCATCATTCTCTACTAGCTGCCTTCATCATCCTCCACTAGCTGCCTTCATCATTCTTTACTAGCTGCCTTCATCATTCTCTACTAGCTGCCTTCATCATTCTCTACTAGCTGCCTTTATCATCCTCCACTAGCTGCCTTCATCATTCTCTACTAGCTGCCTTCATCATCCTCCACTAGGTGCCTTCATCATTCTCTACTAGCTGCCTTCATCATTCTCTACTAGCTGCCTTCATCATTCTCTACTAGCTGCCTTCATCATTCTCTACTAGCTGCCTTCATCATTCTCTACTAGCTGCCTTCATCATTCTCTACTAGCTGCCTTCATCATTCTCCACTAGCTGCCTTCATCATTCTCTACTAGCTGCCTTCATCATTCTCTACTAGCTGCCTTCATCATCCTCCACTAGCTGCCTTCATCATTCTCTACTAGCTGCCTTCACCATTCTCTACTAGCTGCCTTCATCATTCTCTACTAGCTGCCTTCATCATTCTCTACTAGCTGCCTTCATCATCCTCCACTAGCTGCCTTCATCATCCTCTACTAGCTGCCTTCATCATTCTCTACTAGCTGCCTTCATCATCCTCCACTAGCTGCCTTCATCATTCTCTACTAGCTGCCTTCATCATTCTCTACTAGCTGCCTTCATCATTCTCTACTAGCTGCCTTCATCATTCTCCACTAGCTGCCTTCATCATTCTCTACTAGCTGCCTTCATCATCCTCCACTAGCTGCCTTCATCATTCTCTACTAGCTGCCTTCATCATTCTCTACTAGCTGCCTTCATCATTCTCTACTAGCTGCCTTCATCATTCTCTACTAGCTGCCTTCATCATTCTCTACTAGCTGCCTTCATCATTCTCTACTAGCTGCCTTCATCATTCTCTACTAGCTGCCTTCATCATTCTCTACTAGCTGCCTTCATCATTCTCTACTAGCTGCCTTCATCATTCTCTACTAGCTGCCTTCATCATTCTCTACTAGCTGCCTTCATCATCCTCCACTAGCTGCCTTCATCATTCTCTACTAGCTGCCTTCATCATCCTCCACTAGCTGCCTTCATCATTCTCTACTAGCTGCCTTCATCATTCTCTACTAGCTGCCTTCATCATTCTCTACTAGCTGCCTTCATCATTCTCTACTAGCTGCCTTCATCATTCTCTACTAGCTGCCTTCATCATTCTCTACTAGCTGCCTTCATCATTCTCTACTAGCTGCCTTCATCATTCTCTACTAGCTGCCTTCATCATCCTCCACTAGCTGCCTTCATCATCCTCCACTAGCTGCCTTCATCATCCTCCACTAGCTGCCTTCATCATCCTCCACTAGCTGCCTTCATCATCCTCCACTAGCTGCCTTCATCATCCTCCACTAACTGCCTTCATCATCCTCCACTAGCTGCCTTCATCATCCTCCACTAGCTGCCTTCATCATTCTCTACTAGCTGCCTTCATCATTCTCTACTAGCTGCCTTCATCATTCTCTACTAGCTGCCTTCATCATTCTCCACTAGCTGCCTTCATCATTCTCTACTAGCTGCCTTCATCATTCTCCACTAGCTGCCTTCATCATTCTCTACTAGCTGCCTTCATCATTCTCTACTAGCTGCCTTCATCATTCTCTACTAGCTGCCTTCATCATTCTCTACTAGCTGCCTTCATCATTCTCTACTAGCTGCCTTCATCATCCTCCACTAGCTGCCTTCATCATTCTCTACTAGCTGCCTTCATCATTCTCTACTAGCTGCCTTCATCATTCTCTACTAGCTGCCTTCATCATTCTCTACTAGCTGCCTTCATCATTCTCCACTAGCTGCCTTCATCATTCTCTACTAGCTGCCTTCATCATTCTCTACTAGCTGCCTTCATCATTCTCTACTAGCTGCCTTCATCATTCTCTACTAGCTGCCTTCATCATTCTCTTCTAGCTGCCTTCATCATTCTCTACTAGCTGCCTTCATCATCCTCCACTAGCTGCCTTCATCATCCTCCACTAGCTGCCTTCATCATCCTCCACTAGCTGCCTTCATCATTCTCTACTAGCTGCCTTCATCATCCTCCACTAGCTGCCTTCATCATTCTCTACTAGCTGCCTTCATCATTCTCTACTAGCTGCCTTCACCATTCTCTACTAGCTGCCTTCATCAATCTCTACTAGCTGCCTTCATCATTCTCTACTAGCTGCCTTCATCCTCTCCACTAGCTGCCTTCATCATTCTCTACTAGCTGCCTTCATCATTCTCTACTAGCTGCCTTCATCATTCTCTACTAGCTGCCTTCATCATCCTCTACTAGCTGCCTTCATCATTCTCTACTAGCTGCCTTCATCATTCTCTACTAGCTGCCTTCACCATTCTCTACTAGCTGCCTTCACCATTCTCTACTAGCTGCCTTCATCATTCTCTACTAGCTGCCTTCATCATTCTCTACTAGCTGCCTTCATCATTCTCTACTAGCTGCCTTCATCATTCTCTACTAGCTGCCTTCATC
Source organism: Megaustenia siamemsis (assembly GCA_032433765.1). Classification (NCBI taxonomy): domain Eukaryota; kingdom Metazoa; phylum Mollusca; class Gastropoda; order Stylommatophora; family Ariophantidae; genus Megaustenia; species Megaustenia siamemsis. The sequence goes on from JAVIAB010000046.1 coordinate 59,192,929, forward strand.
ATTCTCTACTAGCTGCCTTCATCATTCTCTACTAGCTGCCTTCATCATTCTCTACTAGCTGCCTTCATCATTCTCTACTAGCTGCCTTCATCATCTCTACTAGCTGCCTTCATCATTCTCTACTAGCTGCCTTCATCATTCTCTACTAGCTGCCTTCATCATTCTCTACTAGCTGCCTTCATCATTCTCTACTAGCTGCCTTCATCATTCTCTACTAGCTGCCTTCATCATTCTCTACTAGCTGCCTTCATCATTCTCTACTAGCTGCCTTCATCATTCTCTACTAGCTGCCTTCATCATTCTCTACTAGCTGCCTTCATCATTCTCTACTAGCTGCCTTCACCATTCTCTACTAGCTGCCTTCATCATTCTCTACTAGCTGCCTTCATCATTCTCTACTAGCTGCCTTCATCATTCTCTACTAGCTGCCTTCATCATTCTCTACTAGCTGCCTTCATCATTCTCTACTAGCTGCCTTCATCATTCTCTACTAGCTGCCTTCATCATCTCTACTAGCTGCCTTCATCATTCTCTACTAGCTGCCTTCATCATTCTCTACTAGCTGCCTTCATCATTCTCTACTAGCTGCCTTCATCATTCTCTACTAGCTGCCTTCATCATTCTCTACTAGCTGCCTTCATCATCCTCCACTAGCTGCCTTCATCATTCTCCACTAGCTGCCTTCATCATCCTCCACTAGCTGCCTTCATCATCCTCCACTAGCTGCCTTCATCATTCTCCACTAGCTGCCTTCATCATTCTCTACTAGCTGCCTTCATCATCCTCTACTAGCTGCCTTCATCATCCTCCACTAGCTTACTTCATCATTCTCTACTAGCTGCCTTCATCATTCTCTACTAGCTGCCTTCATCATTCTCCACTAGCTGCCTTCATCATTCTCTACTAGCTGCCTTCATCATCTCTACTAGCTGCCTTCATCATCCTCCACTAGCTGCCTTCATCATTCTCTACTAGCTGCCTTCACCATTCTCTACTAGCTGCCTTCATCATTCTCTACTAGCTGCCTTCATCATTCTCTACTAGCTGCCTTCATCATCCTCCACTAGCTGCCTTCATCATCCTCTACTAGCTGCCTTCATCATTCTCTACTAGCTGCCTTCATCATCCTCCACTAGCTGCCTTCATCATTCTCTACTAGCTGCCTTCATCATTCTCTACTAGCTGCCTTCATCATTCTCTACTAGCTGCCTTCATCATTCTCCACTAGCTGCCTTCATCATTCTCTACTAGCTGCCTTCATCATCCTCCACTAGCTGCCTTCATCATTCTCTACTAGCTGCCTTCATCATTCTCTACTAGCTGCCTTCATCATTCTCTACTAGCTGCCTTCATCATTCTCTACTAGCTGCCTTCATCATTCTCTACTAGCTGCCTTCATCATTCTCTACTAGCTGCCTTCATCATTCTCTACTAGCTGCCTTCATCATTCTCTACTAGCTGCCTTCATCATTCTCTACTAGCTGCCTTCATCATTCTCTACTAGCTGCCTTCATCATTCTCTACTAGCTGCCTTCATCATCCTCCACTAGCTGCCTTCATCATCCTCCACTAGCTGCCTTCATCATTCTCTACTAGCTGCCTTCATCATTCTCTACTAGCTGCCTTCATCATTCTCTACTAGCTGCCTTCATCATTCTCTACTAGCTGCCTTCATCATTCTCTACTAGCTGCCTTCATCATTCTCTACTAGCTGCCTTCATCATTCTCTACTAGCTGCCTTCATCATTCTCTACTAGCTGCCTTCATCATCTCTACTAGCTGCCTTCATCATTCTCTACTAGCTGCCTTCATCATCCTCCACTAGCTGCCTTCATCATCCTCCACTAGCTGCCTTCATCATCCTCCACTAGCTGCCTTCATCATCCTCCACTAGCTGCCTTCATCATCCTCTACTAGCTGCCTTCATCATCCTCTACTAGCTGCCTTCATCATTCTCTACTAGCTGCCTTCATCATTCTCTACTAGCTGCCTTCATCATTCTCTACTAGCTGCCTTCATCATTCTCTACTAGCTGCCTTCATCATTCTCTACTAGCTGCCTTCATCATTCTCTACTAGCTGCCTTCATCATTCTCTACTAGCTGCCTTCATCATTCTCTACTAGCTGCCTTCATCATTCTCTACTAGCTGCCTTCATCATTCTCTACTAGCTGCCTTCATCATTCTCTACTAGCTGCCTTCATCATTCTCTACTAGCTGCCTTCATCATTCTCTACTAGCTGCCTTCATCATTCTCTACTAGCTGCCTTCATCATTCTCTACTAGCTGCCTTCATCATTCTCTACTAGCTGCCTTCATCATTCTCTACTAGCTGCCTTCATCATTCTCTACTAGCTGCCTTCATCATTCTCTACTAGCTGCCTTCATCATTCTCTACTAGCTGCCTTCATCATTCTCTACTAGCTGCCTTCATCATCTCTACTAGCTGCCTTCATCATTCTCTACTAGCTGCCTTCATCATTCTCTACTAGCTGCCTTCATCATTCTCTACTAGCTGCCTTCATCATCCTCTACTAGCTGCCTTCATCATTCTCTACTAGCTGCCTTCATCATCTCTACTAGCTGCCTTCATCATTCTCTACTAGCTGCCTTCATCATTCTCTACTAGCTGCCTTCATCATTCTCTACTAGCTGCCTTCATCATTCTCTACTAGCTGCCTTCATCATTCCTCTACTAGCTGCCTTCATCATTCTCTACTAGCTGCCTTCATCATTCTCTACTAGCTGCCTTCATCATTCTCCACTAGCTGCCTTCATCATTCTCTACTAGCTGCCTTCATCATTCTCTACTAGCTGCCTTCATCATTCTCTACTAGCTGCCTTCATCATTCTCTACTAGCTGCCTTCATCATTCTCTACTAGCTGCCTTCATCATTCTCTACTAGCTGCCTTCATCATTCTCTACTAGCTGCCTTCATCATTCTCTACTAGCTGCCTTCATCATTCTCTACTAGCTGCCTTCATCATTCTCTACTAGCTGCCTTCATCATTCTCTACTAGCTGCCTTCATCATTCTCTACTAGCTGCCTTCATCATTCTCTACTAGCTGCCTTCATCATTCTCTACTAGCTGCCTTCATCATTCTCTACTAGCTGCCTTCATCATCCTCTACTAGCTGCCTTCATCATTCTCTACTAGCTGCCTTCATCATTCTCCACTAGCTGCCTTCATCATTCTCTACTAGCTGCCTTCATCATTCTCTACTAGCTGCCTTCATCATTCTCTACTAGCTGCCTTCATCATTCTCCACTAGCTGCCTTCATCATTCTCTACTAGCTGCCTTCATCATTCTCTACTAGCTGCCTTCATCATCTCTACTAGCTGCCTTCATCATTCTCTACTAGCTGCCTTCATCATTCTCTACTAGCTGCCTTCATCATTCTCTACTAGCTGCCTTCATCATTCTCTACTAGCTGCCTTCATCATTCTCTACTAGCTGCCTTCATCATTCTCTACTAGCTGCCTTCATCATTCTCTACTAGCTGCCTTCATCATTCTCTACTAGCTGCCTTCATCATTCTCTACTAGCTGCCTTCATCATTCTCTACTAGCTGCCTTCATCATTCCTCTACTAGCTGCCTTCATCATTCTCTACTAGCTGCCTTCATCATTCTCTACTAGCTGCCTTCATCATTCTCTACTAGCTGCCTTCATCATTCTCTACTAGCTGCCTTCATCATTCTCTACTAGCTGCCTTCATCATTCTCCACTAGCTGCCTTCATCATTCTCTACTAGCTGCCTTCATCATTCTCTACTAGCTGCCTTCATCATTCTCTACTAGCTGCCTTCATCATTCTCTACTAGCTGCCTTCATCATCCTCACTAGCTGCCTTCATCATCCTCCACTAGCTGCCTTCATCATTCTCTACTAGCTGCCTTCATCATCCTCCACTAGCTGCCTTCATCATTCCTCCACTAGCTGCCTTCATCATTCTCTACTAGCTGCCTTCATCATTCTCTACTAGCTGCCTTCATCATCCTCCACTAGCTGCCTTCATCATTCTCTACTAGCTGCCTTCATCATTCTCTACTAGCTGCCTTCATCATTCTCTACTAGCTGCCTTCATCATCCTCCACTAGCTGCCTTCATCATTCTCTACTAGCTGCCTTCATCATTCTCTACTAGCTGCCTTCATCATTCTCTACTAGCTGCCTTCATCATTCTCTACTAGCTGCCTTCATCATTCTCTACTAGCTGCCTTCATCATTCTCTACTAGCTGCCTTCATCATTCTCTACTAGCTGCCTTCATCATCCTCCACTAGCTGCCTTCATCATTCTCTACTAGCTGCCTTCATCATTCTCTACTAGCTGCCTTCATCATTCTCTACTAGCTGCCTTCATCATTCTCTACTAGCTGCCTTCATCATTCTCCACTAGCTGCCTTCATCATTCTCTACTAGCTGCCTTCATCATTCTCTACTAGCTGCCTTCATCATTCTCTACTAGCTGCCTTCATCATTCTCTACTAGCTGCCTTCATCATTCTCTACTAGCTGCCTTCATCATTCTCTACTAGCTGCCTTCATCATCCTCCACTAGCTGCCTTCATCATCCTCCACTAGCTGCCTTCATCATCCTCCACTAGCTGCCTTCATCATTCTCTACTAGCTGCCTTCATCATCCTCCACTAGCTGCCTTCATCATTCTCTACTAGCTGCCTTCATCATTCTCTACTAGCTGCCTTCACCATTCTCTACTAGCTGCCTTCATCAATCTCTACTAGCTGCCTTCATCATTCTCTACTAGCTGCCTTCATCCTTCTCCACTAGCTGCCTTCATCATTCTCTACTAGCTGCCTTCATCATTCTCTACTAGCTGCCTTCATCATTCTCTACTAGCTGCCTTCATCATCCTCTACTAGCTGCCTTCATCATTCTCTACTAGCTGCCTTCATCATTCTCTACTAGCTGCCTTCACCATTCTCTACTAGCTGCCTTCACTCATTCTCTACTAGCTGCCTTCATCATTCTCTACTAGCTGCCTTCATCATTCTCTACTAGCTGCCTTCATCATTCTCTACTAGCTGCCTTCATCATTCTCTACTAGCTGCCTTCATCATTCTCTACTAGCTGCCTTCATCATTCTCTCATCATTCTCTACTAGCTGCCTTCATCATTCTCTACTAGCTGCCTTCATCATTCTCTACTAGCTGCCTTCATCATTCTCTACTAGCTGCCTTCATCATTCTCTACTAGCTGCCTTCATCATTCTCTACTAGCTGCCTTCATCATTCTCTACTAGCTGCCTTCATCATTCTCTACTAGCTGCCTTCATCATTCTCTACTAGCTGCCTTCATCATTCTCTACTAGCTGCCTTCATCATTCTCTACTAGCTGCCTTCATCATTCTCTACTAGCTGCCTTCATCATTCTCTACTAGCTGCCTTCATCATTCTCTACTAGCTGCCTTCATCATTCTCTACTAGCTGCCTTCATCATTCTCTACTAGCTGCCTTCATCATTCTCTACTAGCTGCCTTCATCATTCTCTACTAGCTGCCTTCATCATTCTCTACTAGCTGCCTTCATCATTCTCTACTAGCTGCCTTCATCATCCTCTACTAGCTGCCTTCATCATTCTCTACTAGCTGCCTTCATCATTCTCTACTAGCTGCCTTCATCATTCTCTACTAGCTGCCTTCATCATTCTCTACTAGCTGCCTTCATCATTCTCTACTAGCTGCCTTCATCATCCTCCACTAGCTGCCTTCATCATTCTCCACTAGCTGCCTTCATCATCCTCCACTAGCTGCCTTCATCATCCTCCACTAGCTGCCTTCATCATTCTCTACTAGCTGCCTTCATCATTCTCTACTAGCTGCCTTCATCATCCTCTACTAGCTGCCTTCATCATCCTCCACTAGCTTACTTCATCATTCTCTACTAGCTGCCTTCATCATTCTCTACTAGCTGCCTTCATCATTCTCCACTAGCTGCCTTCATCATTCTCTACTAGCTGCCTTCATCATTCTCTACTAGCTGCCTTCATCATCCTCCACTAGCTGCCTTCATCATTCTCTACTAGCTGCCTTCACCATTCTCTACTAGCTGCCTTCATCATTCTCTACTAGCTGCCTTCATCATTCTCTACTAGCTGCCTTCATCATCCTCCACTAGCTGCCTTCATCATCCTCTACTAGCTGCCTTCATCATTCTCTACTAGCTGCCTTCATCATCCTCCACTAGCTGCCTTCATCATTCTCTACTAGCTGCCTTCATCATTCTCTACTAGCTGCCTTCATCATTCTCTACTAGCTGCCTTCATCATTCTCCACTAGCTGCCTTCATCATTCTCTACTAGCTGCCTTCATCATCCTCCACTAGCTGCCTTCATCATTCTCTACTAGCTGCCTTCATCATTCTCTACTAGCTGCCTTCATCATTCTCTACTAGCTGCCTTCATCATTCTCTACTAGCTGCCTTCATCATTCTCTACTAGCTGCCTTCATCATTCTCTACTAGCTGCCTTCATCATTCTCTACTAGCTGCCTTCATCATTCTCTACTAGCTGCCTTCATCATTCTCTACTAGCTGCCTTCATCATTCTCTAC
>JAVIAB010000046.1:59204499-59228381 GCA_032433765.1 Megaustenia siamemsis
GCCTTGCAGCGTCAAGGGAAAATATAATTTGTGATCTTTTGTTCTTCTATTGGTCTCTCCTGTTGTTATGTTTCCTAGTGTTTCTAATATTCCATCAATCCATATTTTTACTCTTCTGTTGGCCTCTCCTGCTGTTATGTTTCCTAGTGTTTCTAATATTCCATCAATCCATATTTTACTCTTCTGTTGGCCTCTCCTGCTGTTATGTTTCCTAGTGTTTCTAATATTCCATCATCCATCTTTGCTCTTCTGTTGGCCTCTCCTGCTGTTATGTTTCCTAGTGTTTCTAATATTCCATCAATCCATCTTTTGCTCTTCTGATGACCTCTCCTGTTTTTATGTTTCCTAGTGTTACTAATATTCCGTCAATCCATCTTTTGCTTTTCTCTTGCTTCTGCTGCTGTTATGTTTCCTAGTGTTTCTAATATTCCGTCAATCTCCTTTTGCTTTTCTCTTGGCTTCTCCCGCTGTTATGTTTCCTAGTGTTTCTAATATTCCATCAATCCATCTTTTGCTCTTTTTTGGCCTCTCCTGTTTTTTATGTTTCCTAGTGTTACTAATATTCCGTCAATCCATCTTTTGCTTTTCTCTTGGCTTCTGCTGCTGTTATGTTTCCTAGTGTTTTTAATATTCCATCAATCCATCTTTTTCGTGGTGGACCTTTGGGTCTGGTGTTCTTGCAACGTTTAATAAAGACGAGTTGTTTTGTATGTTGACTTCCGTCAATATGGCGGATAGGCGGAATGGAACAGTTGAGGCACTGTATGTAAAGTGTTCCTTGTTGCAGTTTCCTCAAATTCAAAGTCCGACCCGCTGCCGGAGCCACTGAGTAGTGCTCTGTACACCCCGTGAGCTGTGTGTTTCACCTGGATGGTGTTTCTATATTCAGATTGCTTACGATGAATGATAGTATCGTATGACAAAGGAGAGTTCCGATGCGTTCACAGTCGGCTATAATACGCCTTATATCTTTTGACGTGTGCTGTGTTTGCTATGATGGGGACTGCAATTGACTTTCTTTGTTTAAATTTTGATGAGATGTTAATTCAGATGGTTCCACTTGCAGGGGCTGTTGAGCAATTATGGATTTCCATTCGTTTGCAGTGATACCGAGGACTTCGACTAATCTGTTTTTTGTTTTGCTATTTCTGTCTTATTAGTTATACCATCTCTTATTTCTTTATGTATTCTATGGCATAAATTATTCGAAGTTTTTTTTTTCCTCAGTTCCTCATTTCTGGCCTCAGCGCGTTTAATATCAGTTACCAGGAACCCAGTTTGGAGGTGAATGGAGCTCTTGGTCAGCTTTGTGTCTTAGCTGGATTACATTAAAAAAAAGTAAAGTACCCCCGTCACGCCAAGTGGCGTATATGAAATATGGTATTAGTGACCATAAATTTTACAGACCTTCGGCACATTATTTTTGGGGTAATGTGGTTAGTATTACGCCCGTGCCGCTTTACTTTCCCAGAAAAAAATCCGGTACCCATTAAAGGCTGGGTGAACCGGAAGCCGTCAGTTGGAATCGAACCCTACCTCTCGTCCTTTGTACTCCAGTTCACTAACCACTGAGCTATCGCGGCTCCCAGCTGTTATAAATAGGTTCCGATATTTCCACCTTCGACCCGACATATCCACTTTCAGGATTACATTTTTAGTACCTGGTTGCCTTTCCTTTTCTTAAAGCCCAGATTGGTTTGTGTCTTTCTGGAGGCACTGGGTTAAGGTGGAGTGGAATAAAATCAGCTCTTATAATTGATTCTGACGCAAACAGTCAACTATGAGTCGTTGACCGCAGCTAAACCAAGCAGTAGTGAGCTCCAATAGGTATTCCGAAAGATTAGATTGAAAGGGTACACTTATAGACAAAAGACAAATAAAGCCAGAAATAAATAATAAAATACATCAACAAGTAAATAAATCAATAAAAATGTTGAAACAAAATATTGTATAGACTTCAATACATACACTTGGACAGAAACAAATAGAAATGGTGAGAAAGGTGAACAGGTTAAACAGATTCAAAGATTCACAGATGGAAAGAAGAAAAATGACGATCTAGAGTTGATGATGTGATTGAAAGAATAAGGACTATATAGAGTTGATGATGTGAATGAGAGAATAAGGACCATATAGAATTGATGATGTGAATGAAAGGAGAATAAGGACTATATAGAGTTGATGATGTGAATGAGAGAATAAGGGCTACTTAGAGTTGATGATATGAATGAGAGAATAAGGACTATATAGAGTTGATGATGTGAATGAAAGAAGAATAAGGACTATATAGATTTGATGATGTGAATGAAAGAAGAATAAGGACTATATAGAGTTGATATGAATGAAAGAATAAGGACTATATAGAGTGATGATGTGAATGAAAGAAGAATAAGGACTATATAGATTTGATGATGTGAATGAAAGAAGAATAAGGACTATATAGAGTTGATGATGTGAATGAAAGAAGAATAAGGACTATATAGAGTTGATATGAATGAAAGAAGAATAAGGACTATATAGAGTTGATGATGTGAATGAAAGAAGAATAAGGACTATATAGATTTAATGGTGTGAATGAAAGAAGAATAAGGACTATATAGAGTTGATGCTATGAATGAAAGAAGAATAAGGACTATATAGATTTAATGATGTGAATGAAAGAAGAATAAGGACTATATAGAGTTGATGATATGAAAGAAAGAAGAACAAGGACTATATAGATTTGATGATGTGAAGGAAAGAAGAATAAGGACTATATAGATTTGATGATGTGAATGAAAGAAGAATAAGGACTATATAGAGTTGATGCTATGAATGAAAGAAGAATAGGGACTATATAGAGTTGATGATGTGAATGAAAGAAGAATAAGGACTATATAGATTTGATGATATGAATGAAAGAAGAATAAGGACTATATAGAGTTGATGATATGAATGAAAGAAGAATAAGGACTATATAGATTTGATGATATGAATGAGAGAAGAATAAGGACTATATAGATTTGATGATATGAATGAAAGAAGAATAAGGACTATATAGATTTGATGATGTGAATGAAAGAAGAATAAGGACTATATAGATTTGATGATATGAATGAAAGAAGAATAAGGACCATATAGAGTTGATGATGTGAATGAGAGAATAAGGACCATATAGAGTTGATGATGTGAATGAAAGAATAAGGACTATATAGAGGTGATGATGTGAATGAGAGAATAAGGACTATATAGAGTTGATGATGTGAATGAGAGAATAAGGACCATATAGAGTTGATGATGTGAATGAAAGGAGAATAAGGACTATATAGAGTTGATGATGTGAATGAGAGAATAAGGGCTACTTAGAGTTGATGATGTGAATGAGAGAATAAGGACTATATAGAGTTGATGATGTGAATGAAAGAAGAATAAGGACTATATAGATTTGATGATGTGAATGAAAGAAGAATAAGGACTATATAGAGTTGATATGAATGAAAGAATAAGGACTATATAGATTTGATGATGTGAATGAAAGAAGAATAAGGACTATATAGATTTGATGATGTGAATGAAAGAAGAATAAGGACTATATAGAGTTGATGATGTGAATGAAAGAAGAATAAGGACTATATAGAGTTGATGCTATGAATGAAAGAAGAATAAGGACTATATAGATTGATGATGTGAATGAAAGAAGAATAATGACTATATAGAGTTGATGATATGAAAGAAAGAAGAACAAGGACTATATAGATTTGATGATATGAATGAAAGAAGAATAAGGACTATATAGAGTTGATGATGTGAATAAAAGAAGAATAAGGACAATATAGAGTTGATGATATGAATGAAAGAATAAGGACTATATACAGTTGATGGTGTGATTGAAAGAATAAGTACTATATAGAGTTGATGATTTAATTGAAAGAATAAGGACTATATAGAGTTGATGATGTGAATGAAAAATAAAAACTATATAGAGTTGATGATGTGAATGAAAGATAAAGGACAATATAGAGTTGATGATGTGAATGAAAGAATAAGGACTATATAGAGTGGATGATGTGAATGAGAGAATGAGGACAATATAGAGTTGATGATGTAAATGAAAGAAGAATAAGGACTATATAGAGAAGATAATGTGAATGAGAGAATAAGGACTATATAGAGTTGATGATGTGAATAAAAGAAGAATAAGGACTATATAGAGTTGATGCTATGAATGAAAGAAGAATAAGGACTATATAGAGTTGATGATGTGAATGAAAGAAGAATAAGGACTATATAGATTTGATGATATGAATGAAAGAAGAATAAGGACTATATAGAGTTGATGATATGAATGAAAGAAGAATAATGACTATATAGAGTTGATGATATGAATGAGAGAAGAATAAGGACTATATAGATTTGATGATATGAATGAAAGAAGAATAAGGACTATATAGATTTGATGATGTGAATGAAAGAAGAATAAGGACTATATAGAGTTGATGATGTGAATGAAAGAAGAATAAGGACTATATAGAGTTGATGCTATGAATGAAAGAAGAATAAGGACTATATAGATTTGATGATGTGAATGAAAGAAGAATAATGACTATATAGAGTTGATGATATGAAAGAAAGAAGAACAAGGACTATATAGATTTGTTGATATGAATGAAAGAAGAATAAGGACTATATAGAGTTGATGATGTGAATAAAAGAAGAATAAGGACAATATAGAGTTGATGATATGAATGAAAGAATAAGGACTATATACAGTTGATGGTGTGATTGAAAGAATAAGTACTATATAGAGTTGATGATTTAATTGAAAGAATAAGGACTATATAGAGTTGATGATGTGAATGAAAAATAAAAACTATATAGAGTTGATGATGTGAATGAAAGATAAAGGACAATATAGAGTTGATGATGTGAATGAAAGAATAAGGACTATGTAGAGTGGATGATGTGAATGAGAGAATAAGGACAATATAGAGTTGATGATGTAAATGAAAGAAGAATAAGGACTATATAGAGTAGATAATGTGAATGAGAGAATAAGGACTATATAGAGTTGATGATGTGAATAAAAGAAGAATAAGGACTATATAGAGTTGATGCTATGAATGAAAGAAGAATAAGGACTATATAGAGTTGATGATGTGAATGAAAGAAGAATAAGGACTATATAGATTTGATGATATGAATGAAAGAAGAATAAGGACTATATAGAGTTGATGATATGAATGAAAGAAGAATAAGGACTATATAGATTTGATGATATGAATGAGAGAAGAATAAGGACTATATAGATTTGATGACATGAATGAAAGAAGAATAAGGACTATATAGATTTTATGATGTGAATGAAAGAAGAATAAGGACTATATAGATTTGATGATATGAATGAAAGAAGAATAAGGACCATATAGAGTTGATGATGTGAATGAGAGAATAAGGACCATATAGAGTTGATGATGTGAATGAAAGAATAAGGACTATATAGAGGTGATGATGTGAATGAGAGAATAAGGACTATATAGAGTTGAAGATCTGAATGAGAGAATAAGGACTATATATATTTGATGATGTGAATGAAAGAAGAATAAGGACTATATAGATTTGATGATGTGAATGAAAGAAGAATAAGGACTATATAGAGTTGATGCTATGAATGAAAGAAGAATAAGGACTATATAGAGTTGATGATGTGAATGAAAGAAGAATAAGGACTATATAGATTGATGATATGAATGAAAGAAGAATAAGGACTATATAGATTTGATGATGTGAATGAAAGAAGAATAAGGACTATATAGAGTTGATGCTATGAATGAAAGAAGGAAAGGACTATATAGATTTGATGATATGAATGAAAGAAGAATAAGGACTATATAGATTTGATGATATGAATGAATGAAGAATAAGGACTATATAGAGTTGATGATATGAATGAAAGAAGAATAAGGACTATATAGATTTGATGATATGGATGAGAAAAGAATAAGGACTATATAGATTTGATGATATGAATGAAAGAAGAATAAGGACTATATAGATTTGATGATGTAAATGAAAAAGAATAAGGACTATATAGATTTGATGATGTGAATGAAAGAAGAATAAGGACTATATAGATTTGATGATATGAATGAAAGAAGAATAAGGACTATATAGATTTGATGATATGAATGAAAAAAGAATAAGGACTATATAGATTTGATGATATGAATGAAAGAAGAATAAGGACTATATAGATTTGATGATATGAATGAAAGAAGAATAAGGACTATATAGATTTGATGATATGAATGAAAGAAGAATAAGGACTATATAGATTTGATGATATGAATGAAAGAAGAATAAGGACTATATAGATTTGATGATGTGAATGAAAGAAGAATAAGGACTATATAGATTTGATGATGTGAATGAAAGAAGAATAAGGACTATATAGAGTTGATGCTATGAATGAAAGAAGAATAAGGACTATATAGAGTTGATGATGTTAATGAAAGAAGAATAAGGACTATATAGATTTGATGATATGAATGAAAGAAGAATAAGGACTATATAGAGTTGATGATATGAATGAAAGAAGAATAAGGACTATATAGATTTGATGATATGAATGAGAGAAGAATAAGGACTATATAGATTTGATGATATGAATGAAAGAAGAATAAGGACTATATAGATTTGATGATGTAAATGAAAAAAGAATAAGGACTATATAGATTTGATGATATGAATGAATGAAGAATAAGGACTATATAGATTTGATGATGTGAATGAAAGAAGAATAAGGACTATATAGATTTGATGATATGAATGAAAGAAGAATAAGGACTATATAGATTTGATGATATGAATGAAAGAAGAATAAGGACTATATAGATTTGATGATGTGAATTAAACAAGAATAAGGATGAGCCAGTGTTGATGAACTTAGGAGAAATTATGAATAAAAAAAAAGAAAATTATGACAACAAAATATATGAAAACAAAGTTATGATAGATAAATAAGAGAAATACCTCAATTCAACATAAGAGAACAACAAAAAGGGGCAGTAATTAGAGTCTAAGATCCTATAATCCTGGCTGCATCTAATGGCAGCACCTGATCCGCCCCACCCAATACTCCATCTTAAGACGCAGCTCTCTCCCATGTCGTGTCAAGTTGCCACTTAACGAGTCTCCATCGCTACAAATGCGACAAACCCAACGCTTCTCCGTCCAGGCTAATTACCAGGGCCTTACACTTCTCCACAGACCGAGGACAACCGAGTGACACCTCTCATTGATTTTATCTGGTTCGCTCTACACTTATTTGTGGGTACTCTGTCTTTCTTGTCTCTTGTGAGTTTTATTTCTTTCTTCTAATGAGTTCTTCTCCGTTTTTTACTGTTAGATAGAGAGACATTGTTTGGGGCACACTAGGAGAATAGTAGTCTCCGTCAGTCATAGTTGACTGTAGTAGTCTCCGTCAGTCATAGTTGACTATAGTAGCCTCCATTAGTCATAGTTGACTATAGTAGTCTCCATTAGTCATAGTTGACTATAGTAGTCTCCGTCAGTCATAGTTGACTGTAGTAGTCTCCGTCAGTCATAGTTGACTGTAGTAGTCTCCGTCAGTCATAGTTGACTATAGTAGTCTCCGTCAGTCATAGTTGACTGTAGTAGTCTCCGTCCGTCATAGTTGACTGTAGTAGTCTCCGTCAGTCATAGTTGACTGTAGTAGTCTCCGTCAGTCATAGTTGACTATAGTAGCCTCCATTAGTCATAGTTGACTATAGTAGTCTCCATTAGTCATAGTTGACTATAGTAGCCTCCATTAGTCATAGTTGACTGTAGTAGTCTCCGTCAGTCATAGTTGACTGTAGTAGTCTCCGTCAGTCATAGTTGACTATAGTAGCCTCCATTAGTCATAGTTGACTATAGTAGTCTCCATTAGTCATAGTTGACTATAGTAGCCTCCATTAGTCATAGTTGACTATAGTAGTCTCCGTCAGTCATAGTTGACTGTAGTAGTCTCCGTCAGTCATAGTTGACTGTAGTAGTCTCCGTCAGTCATAGTTGACTGTAGTAGTCTCCGTCAGTCATAGTTGACTGTAGTAGCCTCCGTCAGTCATAGTTGACTGTAGTAGTCTCCGTCAGTCATAGTTGACTGTAGTAGTCTCCGTCAGTCATTGTTGACTATAGTAGTCTCCTTCAGTCATAGTTGACTGTAGTAGTCTCCGTCAGTCATAGTTGACTGTAGTAGTCTCCGTCAGTCATAGTTGACTATAGTAGCCTCCCTCAGTCATAGTTGACTATAGTAGCCTCCGTCAGTCATAGTTGACATGTAGTAGCCTCCGTCAGTCATAGTTGACTGTAGTAGTCTCCGTCAGTCATAGTTGACTGTAGTAGTCTCCGTCAGTCATAGTTGACATGTAGTAGTCTCCGTCAGTCATAGTTGACTGTAGTAGCCTCCGTCAGTCATAGTTGACTATAGTAGCCTCCGTCAGTCATAGTTGACTGTAGTAGTCTCCGTCAGTCATAGTTGACATGTAGTAGTCTCCGTCAGTCATAGTTGACTATAGTAGCCTCCGTCAGTCATAGTTGACTGTAGTAGTCGACTGTGTAATGTTCGGGAGGCCTGTGGGACTGAGGACCTTCACGTGTGTCACTTGGTTATATCTGGCAAAATACAGGGAAAGAGAGGTCGCCGACGACAAAGAGATAAGATCTCTTGTGTCATGGCACGGGAAACAGTCAACAGCCGAATTGAGACGAGGCATTTTTGATAGAGTATTGTGAAAGGACATGACTCCTTCGCCAACTGACATGGCACACAATGATGATAGCAATTGTCTCATTTAAGCTTTCCCACTTTCATATAAGACTACTTTAACCAACAAAAAAATGAAAATTCCAGTTCTTAACTCACTCATCTGAAACTCACAAGGAATGAAAAATTCCAGTTTTTAACTCTCTCATCTGAAACTCACAAGGAATGAAAAATTCCAGTTTTTAACTCACTCATCTGAAACTCACAAGGAATGAAAAATTCCAGTTTTTAACTCTCTCATCTGAAACTCACAAGGAATGAAAAATTCCAGTTTTTAACTCACTCATCTGAAACTCACAAGGAATGAAAAATTCCAGTTTTTAACTCTCTCATCATAAACGTAGCACAAAGAGTGAAAGTTCCATGGTTTGAACACTTTCATGTAAAATCTATCGGCATTGAATGCAAATTTCATGTTTTCCACATTTACCACAAGAATGAAAATGAGAAAATGAATATTGTTATAAGTTTAAAACTGTCGGTGACAGAAGAGCATAGGCACAGAACGAGGGACGGTTGAGGGATAATGGTACCGAGGAGACGATCTTCGTGACATGATCAGTAAGTCAAATAAAACCTCACAGGATGCACCAGGAAATGCAAGTTGTGGGGATTCATGATCGCCTTCATTGACGTTTGAAAGAAGATGTGTGGAGGAATAAGATAGATGATTATCATCAACAAGAACCATTGAAGGTAATGTCTGAAAAGTGTTACTTCTTGCAGTTTCCTCATATTCCAAGTCCGGCTTGTTGCAGGAGCTACTGAGTTAAGTGCTCTGTGCACACCGTGAGCTGTGTGTTTTATCCGTTTTGATCCTGTTCGATATCCCGCTTGTTTACGATGAATGATGATATCGTATGACAAATAACAGTTGGCTGTGTTCACTTTCTGTGCGTTTCGCCTTATGTCTTTTGGTGTGTGCTGAGACTGCTATGATGGGGTTTGCAACTACCTTTCTTTGTTTGGGAGATTAGTTAGTAATTCGGATGATTCCACTGGCACTGGCGGTTGAGCAATTATGGATTTTAATTCGTTTCCAGTGATACCGGGTCTTCCATAACCAAATAACCATATCAGTGATAGGTAAACAAATATAACTATGTGTGGTAAGGAAAGGAGGTGATATCGGTTGCTTGTTAAAACATGAAAGAAATAGCTCTCTGAGGGAGATATAAAACCTGGCTATGGTATCAAAACATGGAGGGACTGGCTATGGTATCAAAACATGGAGGGACTGGTTATGGTATCAAAACATGGAGGGACTGGCTATGGTATCAAAACATGGAGGGACTGGTTATGGTATCAAAACCATGGAGGGACTGGTTATGGTATCAAAACATGGAGGGACTGGTTATGGTATCAAAACATGGAGGGTGACTCATCTACAACATTATGAAAGGGCTTCCAAACAGTTTTCTTCAAACGGGTTGTGTGTGCGTGTGTGTGCGTGTAAGTAAAAAGTCAAGTACCCCCGTCACGCCAAGTGGCGTATATGGAATTTGGTGTTAGTGACCATAAATTTACAGACCTTCGGCACATGATTTTTAGGGTAATGTGGTCGGTATTACGCCCGTGTCGCTTCACTTTCCAGAAAAAAAATCCGGTGCCCATTAAAGGCTGGGTGAACCGTCGGTTGGAATGGAACCCTACCTCTTGTCCTTTGTAGTCCAGTTCACTAACCACTGAGCTATCACGGCTCCCGGTGTTACATATAAGTTTATGTTAAAAGCAACAACAAAATGTGTACATGCACTGCTGGAGTGTCGGTAGCGTAGTGGTTAGTGGGTCGACCTGGCAGTAAACGGGAGCTCGAGGCATACATGAAGAAATGTTGAGCTAAAGAGAAGGTGTCTACCTCATTGATTTGAAGAAATGTTGAGCTAAAGAGAAGGTGTCTGCCTCATTGATGTGAAGAAATGTTGAGCTAAAGAGAAGGTGTCTGCCTCATTGATGTGAAGAAATGTTGAGCTAAAGAGAAGGTGTCTGTCTCATTGATTTGAAGAAATGTTGAGCTAAAGAGAAGGTGTCTGTCTCATTGATTTGAAGAAATGTTGAGCTAAAGAGAAGGTGTCTGCCTCATTGATTTGAAGAAAGGTAATATTATTGTTATTAAGTGTTGTCTCCGCATCTAAGGTTGGCTAACATGGAGCGCCATTCTCCTCTGTCTCTTGCTTTGATGGTGCAGGTTGTCATAGGCTGATTTGTCCATCTTTTGATGTTACTCGTCCATGTTAGTCTTGGTCTGCCTCTGCCTCTTTTACCTTGTATTTTTCCTTCCAAGATTACTTTTATTAGGCTGTTGTGTCTTTTAACATGGCCCAAAATTCTCATTTGTCTTGTTCTAATTGTACGTAGGGAGGTCAAAAGTAATGCACACCAATTTTTTTCTCGGAAACTATTCGGGCAAAATGTGTGAAATTTTCACAGATTGTAGCTGAACATCCCATTTACACTACCTATTTTTCAACATAATCTCCGTCCAAGCGTATTGCCTTACGCCAACGCGAAACTAGGTCATGAATGCCTCGTTTGTATCAAGTTTTGTCCTGCTCGCGTAGCCATTTTTTAACTGCACGGATCACACCCTCATCATTGTCAAAGTGTGTCCCACGCAGGAATTTTTTGAGTGGTCCAAACAGATGGAAATCTGAGGGAGCCAGATCAGGCTGTAAGGAGGATGGGGCAGTACAGTCCAACCAATTTGTTGATTGCTTCCCGTGTTACCAGACTTGTGTGAGGGCGTGCATTGTCATGTTGAAGCAACAAATCTGCAGATGGCTTATTAGGCCGAACTCTGTGGAACCGATTTTTGAGTTTTGTCAGTGTATTGATCTAAGCTGTCGAGTTGATTGTCTCACCTCTTGTCATTACATCAACAAGAATCACACCATCAATGTCCCAGAAGACAGTGATTATCACCTTTCCGGCTGATGGAGATGTTTTGAATTTTTTTCTTTTTGTGACTGCGGATGATGCTATTCCATTGACTGCATTTTTGTTTCAGGCTCATAATAATGTGCCCACGTTTCGTCACCGGTAACAATTTTTGACAAAAACATTTCTCCTTCAACACCGAAACGCTCCAACAATTCAGAACAGAATGTTTTCCTTTGAACTCTGTGATCATTTGTTAGGCACCGAGGAACCCATCGAGCGCAAATCTTTGAATATCCGAGAGTTTTAAAAATTGCGATTGCACTTCCCTTGCTGACTGTAAGCTGCAATGCCAATTGCTGACTAGTGATACGCCTATCCTTACGAATAATGGCATCAGCCCGGTTTAACATGTCTGTGCTGGTAGCCGAGGCAACACGTCCAGAACGCGGTAAATCATGCAGCTCCACTCGTACACTTTCTGCAGCTTTAATTCTCTGAACCCAGCGACTAACTGTGCTCCTATCGACTGCAGAACATTTGTACACTGCACACAGTCGTTTATGAATGTTTGCCACAGTTTCTTTTTCCGCAACCAGAAATTCTATGACAATTCGCTGTTTGTAACGGACATTGTTGACAAGCTCCATTTTAACGGTTCATAGATTGCGTAATATTTATCAGAATGCTGTGCAATTTGGTACATATAATTGGAACATGTCATATTCCAAGTGTGCAAAATTTCATTTTCCTATCTTTATTATTAGCCGAGAAAAAAATTGGTGTGCATTACTTTTTGACCTCCCGTATATTTAGTGGTTCTCTTTTCATTTTTAATTGTTTTAAGACTCCATTATTTGTTTTCTTTTCTTTCCATCCAATTCTACACATTCTACTATAAATGAACATTTTAAAGGCTTCAATTTCCTGTTCCGTTTTTTTAATCTAATGTCCATGTTTCTGCACCATACAGGATATCGAGAAGATATAACATTTCGCTATTCTTACACATTTACAAATAAAAGGACATTTTTGTCAACATAAAATAGTAAAGAAAGCTCATAGACTCCAGCCCAGCTAGGGACATTGTCAGTCAATCTCTGTCCATGTGCACCGATGTGTCCAGACCGTAGGCGCACCCTGTAGACATGTCGTGGCACAATGAAACCTCTCAGATTTCGAGGTCTAACATAACGCACTCTTATTGTATGAGTCAAATCTCAAGGTGTAACATAATACACTGTTATTGTATGAGTCAAATCTCAGGTGTAACATAACGCATTGTTATTGTATGAGTCAAATCTCAAGGTGTAACATAATACACTGTTATTGTATGAGTCAAATCTCAGGGTGTAACATAACGCATTGTTATTGTATGAGTCAAATCTCAAGTGTAACATAATACACTGTTATTGTATGAGTCAAATCTCTGGGTGTAACATAACGCATTGTTATTGTATGAGTCAAATCTCTGGGTGTAACATAACGCATTGTTATTGTATGAGTCAAATCTCAGGGTGTAACATAACGCATGTTATTGTATGAGTCAAATATCAAGGTGTAACATAATGCACAGTTATTGTATGAGTCAAATATCAAGGTGTAACATAACGCACTGTTATTGTATGAGTCAAATCTCTAGGTGTAACATAATACACTGTTATTGTATGAGTCAAATCTCAGGGTGTAACATAACGCATTGTTATTGTATGAGTCAAATCTCAAGGTGTAACATAATACACTGTTATTGTATGAGTCAAATCTCAGGGTGTAACATAACGCATTGTTTTGTATGAGTCAAATCTCAAGGTGTAACATAATACACTGTTATTGTATGAGTCAAATCTCTGGGTGTAACATAACGCATTGTTATTGTATGAGTCAAATCTCTGGTGTAACATAACGCATTGTTATTGTATGAGTCAAATCTCAGGGTGTAACATAACGCATTGTTATTGTATGAGTCAAATATCAAGGTGTAACATAATGCACAGTTATTGTATGAGTCAAATATCAAGGTGTAACATAACGCACTGTTATTGTATGAGTCAAATATCAAGGTGTAACATAACGCACTGTTATTGTATGAGTCAAATATCAAGGTGTAACATAACGCACTGTTATTGTATGAGTCAAATATCAAGGTGTAACATAACGCACTGTTATTGTATGGTCAAATATCAAGGTGTAACATAACGCACTGTTATTGTATGAGTCAAATATCAAGGTGTAACATAACGCACTGTTATTGTATGAGTCAAATATCAAGGTGTAACATAACGCATTGTTATTGTATGGGTCAAATATCAAGGTGTAACATAACGCACTGTTATTGTATGAGTCAAATCTCAGGGTGTAACATAACGCACTGTTAATGTATGAGTCAAATCTCAAGATGTAACATAACGCACTGTTATTGTATGAGTCAAATCTCATGGTGTAACAGAACACATTGTTGTTGTATGAGTCAAATCTCAGGGTGTAACATAACACATTGTTATTGTATGAGTCAAATCTCAGGGTGTAACAGAACACATTGTTATTGTATGAGTCAAATCTCAGGGTGTAACATACCGCACTGTTATTGTATGAGTCAAATCTCAGGGTGTAACATAACGCACTGTTATTGTATGAGTCAAATCTCATGGTGTAACAGAACACACTGTTATTGTATGAGTCAAATCTCAGGGTGTAACATAATGCACTGTTATTGTATGAGTCAAATCTCAAGGTGTAACATAACGCACTGTTATTGTATGAGTCAAATCTCAAGGTGTAACATAACGCATTGTTATTGTATGAGTCAAATCTCAAGGGATAACATAACGCAATGTTATTGTATGAGTCAAATCTCAAGGGGTAACATAACGCACTGTTATTGTATGAGTCAAATCTTAGGGTGTAACATAACGCACTGTTGTTGTTTGAGTCAAATCTCATGGTGTAACAGAACACATTGTTATTGTATGAGTCAAATCTCAGGGTGTAACATAGCGCACTGTTATTGTATGAGTCAAATCTCAGGGTGTAACATAGCGCACTGTTATTGTATGAGTCAAATCTCAGGGTGTAACATAATGCACTGTTATTGTATGAGTCAAATATCAAGGTGTAACATAATGCACTGTTATTGTATGAGTCAAATCTCAGGGTGTAACATAATGCACTGTTATTGTATGAGTCAAATATCAAGGTGTAACATAACGCACTGTTATTGTATGAGTCAAATATCAAGGTGTAACATAATACACTGTTATTGTATGAGTCAAATCTCAGGGTGTAACATAGCGCACTGTTGTTGTATGAGTCAAATCTCAGGGTGTAAGATAGCGCACTGTTATTGTATGAGTCAAATCTCAAGGTGTAACATAATACACTGTTATTGTATGAGTCAAATATCAAGGTGTAACATAGCGCACTGTTATTGTATGAGTCAAATCTCAGGGTGTAACATAACGCACTGTTATTGTATGAGTCAAATCTCAAGGTCTAACATAACTCACTGTTATTGTATGAGTCAAATATCAAGGTGTAACATAGCGCACTGTTATTGTAAGGGCGCTATGACAGTGTATGGGTGTGATTGTACTAGACAATAACATAAATACAACCCACAATCGTGTAGCTGTACTAGACAATAACATAAGTACAACCCACAATAGTGTAGCTGTACTAGACAATAGCATAAGTACAACTTACAATAGTGTAGCTGTACTAGACAATAACATAAGTACAACCCACAATAGTGTAGCTGTACTAGACAATAACATAAGTACAACCCACAATAGTGTAGCTGTACTAGACAATAACATAAGTACAACTTACAATAGTGTAGCTGTACTAGACAATAACATAAGTACAACCCACAATAGTGTAGCTGTACTAGACAATAACATAAGTACAACTTACAATAGTGTAGCTGTACTAGACAATAACATAAGTACAACCCACAATAGTGTAGCTGTACTAGACAATAACATAAGTACAACCCACAATAGTGTAGCTGTACTAGACAATAACATAAGTACAACCCACAATAGTGTAGCTGTACTAGACAATAACATAAGTACAACTTACAATAGTGTAGCTATACTATACAATAACATAAGTACAACCCACAATAGTGTAGCTGTACTAGACAATAACATAAGTACAACCCACAATAGTGTAGCTGTACTAGACAATAACATAAGTACAACCCACAATAGTGTAGCTGTACTAGACAATAACATAAGTACAACCCACAATAGTGTAGCTGTACTAGACAATAACATAAGTACAACGCACAATAGTGTAGCTGTACTAGACAATAACATAAGTACAACTTACAATAGTGTAGCTGTACTAGACAATAACATAAGTACAACCCACAATAGTGTAGCTGTACTAGACAATAACATAAGTACAACTTACAATAGTGTAGCTGTACTAGACAATAACATAAGTACAACCCACAATAGTGTAGCTGTACTAGACAATAACATAAGTACAACCCACAATAGTGTAGCTGTACTAGACAATAACATAAGTACAACCCACAATAGTGTAGCTGTACTAGACAATAACATAAGTGCAACTCACAATAGTGTAGCTGTACTAGACAATAACATAAGTACAACCCACAATAGTGTAGCTGTACTAGACAATAACATAACTTTGTTTGAGAAGACCATTGACTATTGCAAAAAGGGAGCTAATAATAAACACCAGAAAGAAACAATCAACAATTTTCGGGCACATCATGAGAAGAGGAAAGTTGGAATACTTGGTTACAACTGGCAAATACAGGGAAAGAGAGATCGTGGGTGACAAAGAGAGAAAATACTAGATAGCTTGGTGTCATGGCATGGAAACAGTCAACAACAGAACTGATACGATGCACTGTAGATAGAAGATTGTGGAAGGACATGATCGTCTACGTCAACCGGTATGGCACATGATGATGATTAACCATTGACGGAGTCTTGTAATGGCCAATATGTTGAAGGGACACTAAATAACGATGATTAATAACGTCACGGCCATACAAACGTGACCTAATAACGAATGTTTGTTAATACAAACAGGAACAAACGCCTATGACAGGGAGACATGCTGGTGCACAATAACATCCGTGATCGGCTGATTACTGGACAGGGCTGATATCATCGGTGGCGTTTTTTTGTAACGAATGTACACGTCATATTACAGCCTTACTGTCTGCACGTTCTATTACAGCCTTACTGTCTACACGTTCTATTACAGCCTTACTGTCTACACGTTCTATTACAGCCTTACTGTCTACACGTTCTATACAGCCTTACTGTCTACACGTTCTATTACAGCCTTACTGTCTACACGTTCTATTACAGCCTTACTGTCTGCACGTCATATTACAGCCTTACTGTCTGCACGTCATACAGATAAAGAGACAGTCGCCGAGACGAATGAATGAACAGAAAGATGGATACATGAAAAGATAGACCACAGAATACTATATAGATAGACAGACAGACGCACAGATAGATAGATAGATAGATAGATAGATAGATAGATAGATAGATAGATAGATAGATAGATAGATAGATAGATAGATAGATAGATAGATAGATAGATAGATAGATAGATAGATAGATAGATAGATAGATAGATAGATAGATAGATAGATAGATAGACAACGATACAGACAAAAACAGAGACCATCGTTACGGATGGAATACCTACGTACATATGGATGGTGTGTGTGTTAGTGTGTGTGTATGCATGTATGTATGTAAATAGACAGACTTTAGACAATGAAGCCCAGACAGACAGGTAGTCAGTCTAACAGATAAGCCGACACAATGATAAGCAAAGAGGTAATCAGTATGTTAGATATGTCAATAGACAGACTGATGTCAATTGTCGAAATGTCAGGAACATAAACAAATAAATAAAAATATAGCTCAGCCGATATCATACTTAATGATGACTTGTGGACTGATAACTGACTCTCTACACACAAGAGAGTCAACACTTTATCACACTCTCTGATAACCTTTGACACAAACACTGTGACCTCTTGTATGTTTGAAGGTCACGATGCAGTCAGAGTTTACGCATTCTTGTACCAGGACATGACGCAACGCTTGTGACGTGACGTTCGCTGTGGTCTCCATTGATAAGCCGCTTGTGGTTTACCGTTTTGTGGTTGTTGTGGTTCGTGTGAATGTGACACTAGAGTGGTAGAAGATTGGTAGACGATGGCACAACGATCTTCCGGCGGCACGAGCTAATACGTTCATGAAGATACACCAGGGATATATTGGCTTCCAGTTATGTTCGACGTTCTGTCTGTCCGAGTCCTGTTAAAACTTGGCAAACAACATTTGTATTGTTTCAAAAACACTTCTGCTTCTTCTTTTACTTCTTCATCTTCTACTACTACTGTTACTTCTTATTTCCTTCCTTCTTTGCATTTCAGCGTCAGGGGAGATATAATGTGCGGTCTTTTGCTCTTCTGTTTGCATCTCCTGTTGTTTATGTTTAAATGTTTCTCATATTCCGTTAATCCAACTTTTGCTCTTCTGTTTGCATCTCCTGCTGTTATGTTTAAATGTTTCTCATATTCCGTTAATCCAACTTTTGCTCTTCTGTTTGCCTCTCCTGCTGTTATGTTTAAATGTTTCTCATATTCCGTTAATTCAACTTTTGCTCTTCTGTTTGCATCTCCTGCTGTTATGTTTAAATGTTTCTCATATTCCGTTAATCCAACTTTTGCTCTTCTGTTTGCCTCTCCTGCTGTTATGTTTAATGTTTCTCATATTCCGTTAATCCAACTTTTGCTCTTCTGTTTGCATCTCCTGCTGTTATGTTTAAATGTTTCTCATATTCCGTTAATCCAACTTTTGCTCTTCTGTTTGCCTCTCCTGCTGTTATGTTTAAATGTTTCTCATATTCCGTTAATCCAACTTTTGCTCTTCTGTTTGCCTCTCCTGCTGTTATGTTTAAATGTTTCTCATATTCCGTTAATCCAACTTTTGCTCTTCTGTTTGCCTCTCCTGCTGTTATGTTTAAATGTTCTCATATTCCGTTAATCAACTTTTGCTCTTCTGTTTGCCTCTCCTGTTGTTATGTTTAAATGTTTCTCATATTCCGTTAATCCACTTTTGCTCTTCTGTTTGCCTCTCCTGCTGTTATGTTTGAATGTTTCTCATATTCCGTTAATCCAACTTTTGCTCTTCTGTTTGCCTCTCCTGTTGTTATGTTTAAATGTTTCTCATATTCCGTTAATCCAACTTTTGCTCTTCTGTTTGCCTCTCCTGCTGTTATGTTTAAATGTTTCTCATATTCCGTTAATCCAACTTTTGCTCTTCTGTTTGCATCTCCTGCTGTTATGTTTAAATGTTTCTCATATTCGTTAATCCAACTTTTGCTCTTCTGTTTGCCTCTCCTGCTGTTATGTTTAAATGTTTCTCATATTCCGTTAATCCAACTTTTGCTCTTCTGTTTGCCTCTCCTGCTGTTATATTTAAATGTTTCTCATATTCCGTTAATCCAACTTTTGCTCTTCTGTTTGCATCTCCTGCTGTTATGTTTAAATGTTTCTCATATTTCATTAATCCAACTTTTGCTCTTCTGTTTGCCTCTCCTGCTGTTATGTTTCCTAGTGTTTCTCATATTTCATTAATCCAACTTTTGCTCTTCTGTTTGCCTCTCCTGCTGTTATGTTTCAAGTCAAGAACTTCAAGTAAAGTCAAGCCTCAAGTCAAGAACTTCAAGTAAAGTCAAGCCTCAAGTCAAGAACTTCAAATAAAGTCAAGCCTCAAGTCAAGAACTTCAAGTAAAGTCAAGCCTCAAGTCAAGAACTTCAAGTAAAGTCAAGCCTCAAGTCAAGAACTTCAAGTAAAGTCAAGTCTCAAGTCAAGAACTTCAAGTAAAGTCAAGCACAACGTCGCAAACCACACCCAGGAAGAACATCCCAGCAAAGAAATGATTCAGGGCAAGTCTCCAGTCAAACATCCACGGAGGAGGGTCAAGACAGCCTAGCAGACAATCCACACAAAACAAGGGAAACAAAACCTGACTGAGATCCCAGAGCAAGGACCATACATCTGGTAAAACAGCTTCCAGCAGAAACGTGTCTGCACCTTCGACAAAAGTCAAGAAAAGCCAAAATCAACAAGAAAATTCAGGGGAAAAAATTACTGAAGACGAAAGATTACTGAAGATGAAAACTAGGCTACAGGGTTGGAAACAGACGGACATGTAAAGTTGTTAATGTATGAAGGAATTCACAGAATGAAGGTTATTATTTATATCACCCAAGTACAGATGACAAGAGACAGCCTGAGAGACAAGATCAGAAATGAAGAAATGAGAAAAAAGCTAGGAATAACACCCGCAATATAATATATAAAGAAACAAGAGATAAAATAGTTCGGCCACCTGACAAGACTAAAAGATCAAAGCATACGACGAGCCTTCATAAACGTTACGAGAACATCAAACCAAGGGCCGATTACGAAAAAAGATGGATTGACGGAATATTAGAAACACTAGAAACATCACAGTAGCATAGGTGAACAAAAGACAAAATACCGCAAATTACATCTTCCTTTGACGCTGAAAGGCGAATGATTAAGGAAAGTAGAAGAAGAATCAAGTACAGAATACTAATTCTCAGAAAACTGGATAAGTAACCAGGAAATAAAGATTGAAAAGTTGAAGAAAAAAAAAATAAAATTCAAGGAAAAACTCCAGGATTGCCTTATCGGAGTCATTTATCTACCATCAAAGTGTGTGCTTTTTACGAGCTCTATAGCGAGGGCAAAAGTGTCAGAAACTGTCAGAAAGGAACGACAGCAAACAGAGGGTTGTCTATGGGCAGGTCAACACCAAGGGAGTTCACTAAATGATAACTGTATTAAGTGGAACGACTTGATTTCCAGGGCTCTCATCTTTGTAACGTGGCACACCTTTTAATAGAGGACCTCGGTAGCCAATTTGGAAAACCACCCGACTGGACTACCGACGTTCGGACAATCTGTGTTCGATTTTTGCCGGAAACAGTGTGAATTGTACTCGTGGTTGGGGAAAAAAATACCCCCGCGGTCGACCCAGCCGTTGGCAGAAATGGATACCAGGGTATTACTCTGGAAGGTGAGGAATGCCGCCTCGCATCGTGAGTTTCGGTGCTTGAAGCGACACTATCCAGAAGTCTCCGAACACTTCCGAATAGGCGGCCGAGCACATATAGGTGGCAACTGGCATGCTGAGACAGCGTTTAGGATGTGGCTGACGGAGCATATCTCATAAACTAGGGCACCCTGTGACGGGTGGCTAACTCTTCACACATGTGGCTGGCGCTACCTGTAGTTTGGGTCTCGCTGGGGTCCAGTTTGTTTTAACTGCCCCGCTCACAAGAAATGACCTGTTCTCTACTTGATTCTTCTTCTTTTTTTCCTTCCTTATTTGCCTTTCAGTGTCGATGTGAGATCTAATTTGCGGTATTTTGCTCTTCTGTTGCCTCTCCTGCTGTTATGTTTCCTAGTGTTTCTAATATTTTATTATTTCATCTTTTTTTGGGTCGGTCCTTGAGTATGGTGTTCTCACAGCGTTTATTAAATGCTCTTTGTACTGAGTTTTTATTTAGTCTGACTTATCACATGGCCAAAACATTTTATCTGTTGTTTCTTTATGTGTTCTATCATCATCATCATCATGTACCCTGCCGGTTGGCGTAGGCGATCATGTCCCTCCACAATCTTCTATCTACAGTGCATCGTATCAGTTCTGTTTTTCCATGCCATGACACCAAGCTATCCAGTATTTTCTCTCTTTGTCATCCGCGGTCTCGCTTTCTCTTTTATTTTTCCAGTTGTAACCAAGTATTCCAACTTTCCTCTTCTCATGATGTGCCCAAAAAATGCTGATGCTCTTTCTGATGTTTTTTAAGAGCTCCCTTTTTGTGTTGGCCTCTTTGAGAACTTCCTCATTGGTCTTTTTAGCTGTCCAGGGAACTTTCAACATTCTTCTGAGAAATCCCATCTCTGTGGCCTCTAACCGTCTTTTCATTTGTTTGTCTACTGTCCATGATTCGCTTCCATAGGTCAGAATTGGTTCTATATAGCACTGATGAACTCTCTTTCTCATTTTTATTGACATAGATTTGTTGCATAAGATATTTTCATTTTCTGAAATGCTATTTTGGCCTGAGCTATTCTGCTTTTATTTCTGTGTTGCATCTCCATCTGATATAATTATGTGCCCAAGTATTATGTGTTCTATAACGGGAATTATTATTAAATTTTTCAATTAGTTCTTAATTTCTGATCTTGTTTCTCACACTATTTCCCGTCTTTCGTCTTCGTCGTAATAGTGGTAATAATAGTAATAGCAAAAGTAGTAGTACTAGTAGTAAAAGTAGTGGTAGTAGTAGTAGTAAAAGTAGTGGTAGTAGTTAGTAGTAAAAGTAGTGGTAGTGTAAAAAAAGTAGAGGTAGTAGTAGTAGTAAAAGTAGTGTAGTATAGTAGAAAAGTAGTGGTAGTAGTAGTAGTAAAAGTAGTGGTAGTAGTAGTAGTAAAAGTAGTGGTAGTAGTAGTAGTAGTAGTAAAAGTAGTGGTAGTAGTAGTAGTAAAAGTAGAGGTAGTAGTAGTAGTAAAAGTAGTGGTAGTAGTAGTAGTAAAAGTAGTGGTAGTAGTAGTAGTAGTAAAAGTAGTGGTAGTAGTAAAAAAAGTAGAAGTAGTAGTAGTAGTAGTAGTAGTAAAAGTAGTGGTAGTAGTAGTAGTAAAAGTAGTGGTAGTAGTAGTAGTAAATGTAGTGGTAGTAGTAGTAGTAAAAGTAGTAGTAGTAGTAGTAGTAAAAAGTAGTGGTAGTAGTAGTAGTAAATGTAGTGGTAGTAGTAGTAGTAAAAGTAGTGGTAGTAGTAGAAAGTAGAGGTAGTAGTAGTAAAAGTAGTAGTAGTAAAAGTAGGGTAGTAGTAGTAGTAAAAGCAGTGGTAGTAGTAGTAGTAGTAGTAAAAGTAGTGGTATAGTAGTAGTAAAAGTAGTGTAGTAGTAAAAAAGTAGAGGTAGTAGTAGTAGTAGTAAAATTAGTAGTAGTAGTAAAAAAAGTAGTGGTAGTAGTAAAAAAGTAGAGGTAGTGTAGTAGTAAAAGTAGTGGTAGTAGTAGTAGTAAAAGTAGTGGTAGTAGTAGTAGTAAATAGGTAGTGGTAGTAGTAGTAGTGAAAATTAGTAGTAGTAGTAAAAAAGTAGTGGTAGTAGTAAAAAGTAGAGGTAGTAGTAGTAGTAAAAGTAGTGGTAGTAGTAGTAGTAAAAGTAGTGGTAGTAGTAGTAGTAAAAGTAGTGGTAGTAGTAGTAGTAAAAAGTAGTGGTAGTAGTAGTAGTAAAAGTAGTGGTAGTAGTAGTAGTAAAGTAGAGGTAGAGTAGTAAATGTAGTGGTAGTAGTAGTAGTAAAAGTAGTGGTAGTAGTAGTAGTAAAGTAGTGGTAGTAGTAGTAGTAAAAGTAGTGGTAGAGGTAAAAAAAGTAGAGTGTAGTAGTAGTAGTAGTAGTAGTAAAAGTAGTAGTAGTAGTAGTAAAAGTAGTGGTAGTAGTAGTAGTAAATGTAGTGGTAGTAGTAAAAGTAGTAAAAGTAGTAGAGTAAAAATAGTGGTAGTAGTAGTAGTAAATGTAGTGTAGTAGTAGTAGTAAAAGTAGTGGTAGTAGTAGTAAACGAAATGGTAGTAGTAGTAAAAGTAGTAGTAGTAAAAGTAGTGGTAGTAGTAGTAGTAGTAAAAGTAGTGGTGGTAGTAGTAGTAAAAGTAGTGGTAGTAGTAGTAGTAAAAATAGTGGTAGTAGTAGTAGTAAATGTAGTGGTAGTATTAGTAGTAAAAGTAGTGGTAGTAGTAAAAATAGTGGTAGTAGTAGTAGTAAATGTAGTGGTGGTAGTAGTAGTAAAAGTAGTGGTAGTAGTAGTAGTAAAAATAGTGGTAGTAGTAGTAGTAAAAGTAGTGGTAGTAGTAGTAAAAGTAGTGGTAGTAGTAGTAGTAAAAGTAGTGGTAGTAGTAGTAGTAAAGTAGTGGTGGTAGTAGTAGTAAATGTAGTGGAGTAGTAGTAGTAAAGTAGTGGTGTAGTAGTAGTAAATGTAGTGGTGGTAGTAGTAGTAAATGTAGTGGTAGTAGTAGTAGTAAAAGTAGTGGTAGTAGTAGTAGTAAAAGTAGTGGCGGTAGTAGTAGTAAATGTAGTGGTAGTAGTAGTAGTAAAA
>JAVIAB010000046.1:59228481-59360981 GCA_032433765.1 Megaustenia siamemsis
AGAAAGTTCGGTCTCACGTTAGTAATGACTAGCCTTGAGAGGAAGTTGGTCTCACCCTAGTAATGACTACAGTGACAGTAAGCCATTGAGAGAAAGTTCGGTCTCACGTTAGTAATGACTAGCCTTGAGAGGAAGTTTGGTCTCACCAGTAATGACTACCGTGACAGTAAGACACATTGAGTGAAAGTTTGGTCTCACGTTAGTAATGACTACCGTGACAGTAAAGCACCTTGAGAGAAAGTTCGGTCTCACGTTAGTAATGACTACCGTGACAGTAAGACACATTGAGAGAAAGTTTGATCTCACGTTAGTAATGACTACCGTGACAGTAAGACACATTGAGAGAAAGTTTGATCTCACGTTAGTAATGACTACCGTGACAGTAAGACACATTGAGAGAAAGTTCGGTCTCACGTTAGTAATGACTACCGTGACAGTAAGACACATTGAGAGAAAGTTCGGTCTCACGTTAGTAATGACTACCGTGACAGTAAGACACCTGAGAGAAAGTTCGGTCTCACGTTAGTAATGACTACCGTGACAGTAAGACAATTGAGAGAAAGTTCGGTCTCACGTTAGTAATGACTAGCCTTGAGAGGAAGTTTGTCTCACCCTAGTAATGACTACCGTGACAGTAAGACACCTTGAGAGAAAGTTCGGTCTCACGTTAGTAATGACTACCGTGACAGTAAGACACCTTGAGAGAAAGTTCGGTCTCACGTTAGTAATGACTACCGTGACAGTAAAGCACCTTGAGAGAAAGTTCGGTCTCACGTTAGTAATGACTACCGTGACAGTAAGACACATTGAGAGAAAGTTCGGTCTCACGTTAGTAATGACTACCGTGACAGTAAGACACATTGAGTGAAAGTTCGGTCTCACGTTAGTAATGACTACCGTGACAGTAAGACACATTGAGTGAAAGTTCGGTCTCACGTTAGTAATGACTACCGTGACAGTAAGCACCTTGAGAGAAAGTTCGGTCTCACGTTAGTAATGACTACCTTGAGAGAGAGAAAGTTTGGTCTCACCTAGTAATGACTACCGTGACAGTAAGACACATTGAGAGAAAGTTCGGTCTCACGTTAGTAATGACTAGCCTTGACAGGAAGTTTGGTCTCACGTTAGTAATGACTACCGTGACAGTAAGACACATTGAGTGAAAGTTTGGTCTCACGTTAGTAATGACTACCGTGACAGTAAGACACCTTGAGTGAAAGTTCGGTCTCACGTTAGTAATGACTACCGTGACAGTAAGACACATTTGAGAGAAAGTTGGTCTCACGTTAGTAATGACTACCGTGACAGTAAGACACATTGAGAGAAAGTTGGTCTCACGTTAGTAATGACTAGCCTTGAGAGAAGTTTGGTCTCATCCTAGTAATGACTACCGTGACAGTAAGACATTGAGAGAAAGTTCGGTCTCACGTTAGTAATGACTAGCCTTGAGAGAAAGTTTGGTCTCACGTTAGTAATGACTACCGTGACAGTAAGACACATTGAGAGAAAGTTCGGTGTCACGTTAGTAATGACTACCGTGACAGTAAGACACATTGAGTGAAAGTTCGGTCTCACGTTAGTAATGACTAGCCTTGAGAGGAAGTTCGGTGTCACGTTAGTAATGACTACCGTGACAGTAAGACATTGAGAGAAAGTTCGGTCTCACGTTAGTAATGACTAGCCTTGAGAGAAAGTTTGGTCTCACGTTAGTAATGACTACAGTGACAGTAAGCCATTGAGAGAAAGTTCGTCTCACGAGTATGACTAGCCTTGAGAGAAAGTTTGGTCTCACCCTAGTAATGACTACCGTGACAGTAAGACACATTGAGTGAAAGTTCGGTCTCACGTTAGTAATGACTACCGTGACAGTAAGCACCTTGAGAGAAAGTTCGGTCTCACGTTAGTAATGACTACCGTGACAGTAAGACACATTGAGAGAAAGTTTGATCTCACGTTAGTAATGACTACCGTGACAGTAAGACACATTGAGAGAAAGTTTGGTCTCACGTTAGTAATGACTACCGTGACAGTAAGACACATTGAGAGAAAGTTCGGTCTCACGTTAGTAATGACTACCGTGACAGTAAGACACATTGAGAGAAAGTTCGGTCTCACGTTAGTAATGACTACCGTGACAGTAAGACACTTGAGAGAAAGTTCGGGTCTCACGTTAGTAATGACTACCGTGACAGTAAGACACATTGAGAGAAAGTTCGGTCTCACGTTAGTAATGACTAGCCTTGAGAGGAAGTTTGGTCTCACCCTAGTAATGACTACCGTGACAGTAAGACACCTTGAGAGAAGTTCGGTCTCACGTTAGTAATGACTACCGTGACAGTAAAGACACCTTGAGAGAAAGTTCGGTCTCACGTTAGTAATGACTACCGTGACAGTAAGACACATTGAGAGAAAGTTTCGGTCTCACGTTAGTAATGACTACCGTGACAGTAAGACACATTGAGAGAAAGTTCGGTCTCACGTTAGTAATGACTACCGTGACAGTAAGACACATTGAGTGAAAGTTCGGTCTCACGTTAGTAATGACTACCGTGACAGTAAGACACATGAGAGAAAGTTCGGTCTCACGTTAGTAATGACTACCGTGACAGTAAGACACATTGAGTGAAAGTTCGGTGTCACGTTAGTAATGACTACCGTGACAGTAAGACACATTGAGAGAAAGTTTGCTCACGTTAGTAATGACTACCGTGACAGTAAGACACATTGATTGAAAGTTCGGTGTCACGTTAGTAATGACTACCGTGACAGTAAGACACATTGAGTGAAAGTTTGGTCTCACGTTAGTAATGACTACCGTGACAGTAAGACACATTGAGAGAAAGTTCGGTCTCACGTTAGTAATGACTACCGTGACAGTAAGACACATTGAGAGAAAGTTCGGTCTCACGTTAGTAATGACTACCGTGACAGTAAGACACATTGAGTGAAAGTTCGGTCTCACGTTAGTAATGACTACCGTGACAGTAAGACACCTTGAGAGAAAGTTTGGTCTCACGTTAGTAATGACTACCGTGACAGTAAGACACATTGAGAGAAAGTTTGGTCTCACGTTAGTAATGACTAGCCTTGAGAGAAAGTTTGGTCTCATCCTAGTAATGACTACCGTGACAGTAAGACACCTTGAGAGAAAGTTCGGTCTCACGTTAGTAATGACTAGCCTTGAGAGAAAGTTCGGTCTCACGTTAGTAATGACTACCGTGACAGTAAGACACATTGAGAGAAAGTTGGTCTCACGTTAGTAATGACTAGCCTTGAGAGAAAGTTTGGTCTCACGTTAGTAATGACTACCGTGACAGTAAGACACATTGAGAGAAAGTTCGGTCACGTTAGTAATGACTACAGTGACAGTAAGACACACTGAGTGAAAGTTCGGTGTCACGTTAGTAATGACTACCGTGACAGTAAGACACATTGAGTGAAAGTTCGGTCTCACGTTAGTAATGACTACCGTGACAGTAAGACACCTTGAGAGAAAGTTCGGTCTCACGTTAGTAATGACTAGCCTTGAGAGGAAGTTGGTCACCCTAGTAATGACTACCGTGACAGTAAGACATTGAGAGAAAGTTCGGTCTCACGTTAGTAATGACTAGCCTTGAGAGGAAGTTTGGTCTCACCCTAGTAATGACTACAGTGACAGTAAGCCATTGAGAGAAAGTTCGGTCTCACGTTAGTAATGACTAGCCTTGAGAGGAAGTTTGGTCTCACCCTAGTAATGACTACCGTGACAGTAAGACACCTTGAGAGAAAGTTCGGTCTCACGTTAGTAATGACTACCGTGACAGTAAGACACCTTGAGAGAAAGTTCGGTCTCACGTTAGTAATGACTACCGTGACAGTAAGACACATTGAGTGAAAGTTTGGTCTCACGTTAGTAATGACTACCGTGACAGTAAAGCACCTTGAGAGAAAGTTCGGTCTCACGTTAGTAATGACTACCGTGACAGTAAGACACATTGAGAGAAAGTTGGTCTCACGTTAGTAATGACTACCGTGACAGTAAGACACATTGATTGAAAGTTCGGTCTCACGTTAGTAATGACTACCGTGACAGTAAGACACATTGAGAGAAAGTTCGGTCTCACGTTAGTAATGACTACCGTGACAGTAAAGCACCTTGAGAGAAAGTTCGGTCTCACGTTAGTAATGACTACCGTGACAGTAAGACACATTGAGAGAAAGTTCGGTCTCACGTTAGTAATGACTACCGTGACAGTAAGACACATTGAGAGAAAGTTCGGTCTCACGTTAGTAATGACTACCGTGACAGTAAGACACATTGAGAGAAAGTTCGGTCTCACGTTAGTAATGACTACCGTGACAGTAAGACACATTGAGAGAAAGTTCGGTCTCACGT
Source organism: Megaustenia siamemsis (assembly GCA_032433765.1). Lineage (NCBI taxonomy): Eukaryota > Metazoa > Mollusca > Gastropoda > Stylommatophora > Ariophantidae > Megaustenia > Megaustenia siamemsis. The sequence goes on from JAVIAB010000046.1 coordinate 59,232,857, forward strand.
TAGTAATGACTACCGTGACAGTAAGACACATTGAGAGAAAGTTCGGTCTCACGTTAGTAATGACTACCGTGACAGTAAGACACATTGAGAGAAAGTTCGGTCTCACGTTAGTAATGACTACCGTGACAGTAAGACACATTGAGAGAAAGTTCGGTCTCACGTTAGTAATGACTACCGTGACAGTAAGACACATTGAGAGAAAGTTCGGTCTCACGTTAGTAATGACTACCGTGACAGTAAGACACATTGAGAGAAAGTTCGGTCTCACGTTAGTAATGACTACCGTGACAGTAAGACACATTGAGAGAAAGTTCGGTCTCACGTTAGTAATGACTACCGTGACAGTAAGACACATTGAGTGAAAGTTCGGTCTCACGTTAGTAATGACTACCGTGACAGTAAGACACATTGAGAGAAAGTTTGGTCTCACGTTAGTAATGACTACCGTGACAGTAAGACACATTGAGAGAAAGTTCGGTCTCACGTTAGTAATGACTACCGTGACAGTAAGACACATTGAGTGAAAGTTCGGTCTCACGTTAGTAATGACTACCGTGACAGTAAGACACCTTGAGAGAAAGTTTGCTCTCACGTTAGTAATGACTACCGTGACAGTAAGACACATTGAGAGAAAGTTGGTCTCACGTTAGTAATGACTAGCCTTGAGAGAAAGTTTGGTCTCATCCTAGTAATGACTACCGTGACAGTAAGACACCTTGAGAGAAAGTTCGGTCTCACGTTAGTAATGACTAGCCTTGAGAGAAAGTTCGGTGTCACGTTAGTAATGACTACCGTGACAGTAAGACACATTGAGTGAAAGTTCGGTGTCACGTTAGTAATGACTACCGTGACAGTAAGACACATTGAGTGAAAGTTCGGTCTCACGTTAGTAATGACTAGCCTTGAGAGGAAGTTCGGTGTCACGTTAGTAATGACTACCGTGACAGTAAGACATTGAGAGAAAGTTCGGTCTCACGTTAGTAATGACTAGCCTTGAGAGGAAGTTTGGTCTCACCCTAGTAATGACTACAGTGACAGTAAGCCATTGAGAGAAAGTTCGGTCTCACGTTAGTAATGACTAGCCTTGAGAGGAAGTTTGGTCTCACCCTAGTAATGACTACCGTGACAGTAAGACACATTGAGTGAAAGTTGGTCTCACGTTAGTAATGACTACCGTGACAGTAAGCACCTTGAGAGAAAGTTCGGTCTCACGTTAGTAATGACTACCGTGACAGTAAGACACATTGAGAGAAAGTTTGGTCTCACGTTAGTAATGACTACCGTGACAGTAAGACACATTGAGAGAAAGTTTGATCTCACGTTAGTAATGACTACCGTGACAGTAAGACACATTGAGAGAAAGTTCGGTCTCACGTTAGTAATGACTACCGTGACAGTAAGACACATTGAGAGAAAGTTCGGTCTCACGTTAGTAATGACTACCGTGACAGTAAGACACTTGAGAGAAAGTTCGGTCTCACGTTAGTAATGACTACCGTGACAGTAAGACACATTGAGAAAAGTTCGGTCTCACGTTAGTAATGACTAGCCTTGAGAGGAAGTTTGGTCTCACGTAGTAATGACTACCGTGACAGTAAGACACCTTGAGAGAAAGTTCGGTCTCACGTTAGTAATGACTACCGTGACAGTAAAGCACCTTGAGAGAAAGTTCGGTCTCACGTTAGTAATGACTACCGTGACAGTAAGACACATTGAGAGAAAGTTCGGTCTCACGTTAGTAATGACTACCGTGACAGTAAGACACATTGAGTGAAAGTTCGGTCTCACGTTAGTAATGACTACCGTGACAGTAAGACACATTGAGAGAAAGTTCGGTCTCACGTTAGTAATGACTACCGTGACAGTAAGACACCTTGAGAGAAAGTTCGGTCTCACGTTAGTAATGACTAGCCTTGAGAGAAAGTTTGGTCTCATCCTAGTAATGACTACCGTGACAGTAAGACACCTTGAGAGAAAGTTCGGTCTCACGTTAGTAATGACTAGCCTTGAGAGAAAGTTCGGTCTCACGTTAGTAATGACTACCGTGACAGTAAGACACATTGAGTGAAAGTTCGGTGTCACGTTAGTAATGACTACCGTGACAGTAAGACACATTGATGAAAGTTCGGTGTCACGTTAGTAATGACTACCGTGACAGTAAGACACATTGAGTGAAAGTTCGATCTCACGTTAGTAATGACTACCGTGACAGTAAGACACCTTGAGAGAAAGTTCGGTCTCACGTTAGTAATGACTAGCCTTGAGAGGAAGTTTGGTCTCACCCTAGTAATGACTACCGTGACAGTAAGACATTGAGAGAAAGTTCGGTCTCACGTTAGTAATGACTAGCCTTGAGAGAAGTTTGGTCTCACCCTAGTAATGACTACCGTGACAGTAAGCCATTGAGAGAAAGTTCGGTCTCACGTTAGTAATGACTACCGTGACAGTAAGACACATTGAGAGAAAGTTCGGTGTCACGTTAGTAATGACTACCGTGACAGTAAGACACATTGAGAGAAAGTTCGGTCTCACGTTAGTAATGACTACCGTGACAGTAAGACACATTGAGAGAAAGTTCGGTCTCACGTTAGTAATGACTACCGTGACAGTAAGACACATTGAGAGAAAGTTCGGTCTCACGTTAGTAATGACTACCGTGACAGTAAGACACATTGAGAGAAAGTTCGGTCTCACGTTAGTAATGACTACCGTGACAGTAAAACACATTGAGAGAAAGTTCGGTCTCACGTTAGTAATGACTACCGTGACAGTAAGACACATTGAGTGAAAGTTCGGTCTCACGTTAGTAATGACTACCGTGACAGTAAGACACATTGAGTGAAAGTTCGGTCTCACGTTAGTAATGACTACCGTGACAGTAAGACACATTGAGTGAAAGTTTGGTCTCACGTTAGTAATGACTACCGTGACAGTAAAGCACCTTGAGAGAAAGTTCGGTCTCACGTTAGTAATGACTACCGTGACAGTAAGACACATTGAGTGAAAGTTCGGTGTCACGTTAGTAATGACTACCGTGACAGTAAGACACATTGAGTGAAAGTTCGGTGTCACGTTAGTAATGACTACCGTGACAGTAAGACACATTGAGAGAAAGTTCGGTCTCACGTTAGTAATGACTACCGTGACAGTAAGACACATTGAGAGAAAGTTCGGTCTCACGTTAGTAATGACTAGCCTTGAGAGGAAGTTTGGTCTCACCTAGTAATGACTACCGTGACAGTAAGACATTGAGAGAAAGTTCGGTCTCACGTTAGTAATGACTAGCCTTGAGAGAAGTTTGGTCTCACCCTAGTAATGACTACCGTGACAGTAAGACCATTGAGAGAAAGTTCGGTCTCACGTTAGTAATGACTACCGTGACAGTAAGACACATTGAGAGAAAGTTCGGTCTCACGTTAGTAATGACTACCGTGACAGTAAGACACATTGAGAGAAAGTTCGGTCTCACGTTAGTAATGACTACCGTGACAGTAAGACACATTGAGAGAAAGTTCGGTCTCACGTTAGTAATGACTACCGTGACAGTAAGACACATTGAGAGAAAGTTCGGTCTCACGTTAGTAATGACTACCGTGACAGTAAGACACATTGAGAGAAAGTTCGGTCTCACGTTAGTAATGACTACCGTGACAGTAAGACACATTGAGAGAAAGTTCGGTCTCACGTTAGTAATGACTACCGTGACAGTAAGACACATTGAGTGAAAGTTCGGTCTCACGTTAGTAATGACTACCGTGACAGTAAGACACATTGAGTGAAAGTTCGGTCTCACGTTAGTAATGACTACCGTGACAGTAAGACACATTGAGTGAAAGTTTGGTCTCACGTTAGTAATGACTACCGTGACAGTAAGCACCATTGAGAGAAAGTTCGGTCTCACGTTAGTAATGACTACCGTGACAGTAAGACACATTGAGAGAAAGTTCGGTCTCACGTTAGTAATGACTACCGTGACAGTAAGCACCTTGAGAGAAAGTTCGGTCTCACGTTAGTAATGACTACCGTGACAGTAAAAGCACCTTGAGAGAAAGTTCGGTCTCACGTTAGTAATGACTACCGTGACAGTAAGACACATTGAGAGAAAGTTTGGTCTCACGTTAGTAATGACTACCGTGACAGTAAGACACATTGATGAAAGTTCGGTCTCACGTTAGTAATGACTACCGTGACAGTAAGACACATTGATTGAAAGTTCGGTCTCACGTTAGTAATGACTACCGTGACAGTAAGACACATTGAGAGAAAGTTCGGTGTCACGTTAGTAATGACTACCGTGACAGTAAGACACATTGAGTGAAAGTTCGGTCTCACGTTAGTAATGACTACCGTGACAGTAAGACACATTGAGAGAAAGTTTGGTCTCACGTTAGTAATGACTACCGTGACAGTAAGACACATTGATTGAAAGTTCGGTGTCACGTTAGTAATGACTACCGTGACAGTAAGACACATTGAGAGAAAGTTTGGTCTCACGTTAGTAATGACTACCGTGACAGTAAGACACATTGAGAGAAAGTTCGGTCTCACGTTAGTAATGACTACCGTGACAGTAAGACACATTGAGTGAAAGTTCGGTCTCACGTTAGTAATGACTACCGTGACAGTAAGACACATTGAGAGAAAGTTCGGTCTCACGTTAGTAATGACTACCGTGACAGTAAGACACATTGAGTGAAAGTTCGGTCTCACGTTAGTAATGACTACCGTGACAGTAAGACACTTGAGAGAAAGTTTGCTCTCACGTTAGTAATGACTACCGTGACAGTAAGACACATTGAGAGAAAGTTTGGTCTCACGTTAGTAATGACTAGCCTTGAGAGAAAGTTGGTCTCATTAGTAATGACTACCGTGACAGTAAGACAACTTAAGAGAAAGTTCGGTCTCACGTTAGTAATGACTAGCCTTGAGAGAAAGTTCGGTCTCACGTTAGTAATGACTACCGTGACAGTAAGACACATTGAGTGAAAGTTCGGTCTCACGTTAGTAATGACTACCGTGACAGTAAGACACATTGAGAGAAAGTTCGGTCTCACGTTAGTAATGACTAGCCTTGAGAGAAAGTTCGGTCTCACGTTAGTAATGACTACCGTGACAGTAAGACACATTGAGAGAAAGTTTGGTCTCACGTTAGTAATGACTAGCCTTGAGAGAAAGTTGGTCTCACCATAGTAATGACTACCGTGACAGTAAGACACATTGAGTGAAAGTTCGGTGTCACGTTAGTAATGACTACCGTGACAGTAAGACACATTGAGTGAAAGTTCGGTGTCACGTTAGTAATGACTACCGTGACAGTAAGACACATTGAGTGAAAGTTCGGTCTCACGTTAGTAATGACTAGCCTTGAGAGGAAGTTCGGTGTCACGTTAGTAATGACTACCGTGACAGTAAGACATTGAGAGAAAGTTCGGTCTCACGTTAGTAATGACTAGCCTTGAGAGGAAGTTTGGTCTCACCCTAGTAATGACTACAGTGACAGTAAGCCATTGAGAGAAAGTTCGGTCTCACGTTAGTAATGACTAGCCTTGAGAGGAAGTTTGGTCTCACCCTAGTAATGACTACCGTGACAGTAAGACACTTGAGAGAAAGTTCGGTCTCACGTTAGTAATGACTACCGTGACAGTAAGACACTTGAGAGAAAGTTCGGTCTCACGTTAGTAATGACTACCGTGACAGTAAGACACATTGAGTGAAAGTTTGGTCTCACGTTAGTAATGACTACCGTGACAGTAAGACACCTTGAGAGAAAGTTCGGTCTCACGTTAGTAATGACTAGCCTTGAGAGAAAGTTCGGTCTCACGTTAGTAATGACTACCGTGACAGTAAGACACATTGAGAGAAAGTTCGGTCTCACGTTAGTAATGACTAGCCTTGAGAGAAAGTTTGGTCTCACCATAGTAATGACTACCGTGACAGTAAGACACATTGAGAGAAAGTTCGGTCTCACGTTAGTAATGACTACCGTGACAGTAAGACACATGAGAGAAAGTTCGGTGTCACGTTAGTAATGACTACCGTGACAGTAAGACACATTGAGAGAAAGTTTGGTCTCACGTTAGTAATGACTACCGTGACAGTAAGACACATTGATTGAAAGTTCGGTCTCACGTTAGTAATGACTACCGTGACAGTAAGACACATTGAGAGAAAGTTGGTCTCACGTTAGTAATGACTACCGTGACAGTAAGACACATTGAGAGAAAGTTCGGTCTCACGTTAGTAATGACTACCGTGACAGTAAGACACATTGAGTGAAAGTTCGGTCTCACGTTAGTAATGACTACCGTGACAGTAAGACACATTGAGAGAAAGTTCGGTCTCACGTTAGTAATGACTACCGTGACAGTAAGACACATTGAGTGAAAGTTCGGTCTCACGTTAGTAATGACTACCGTGACAGTAAGACACCTTGAGAGAAAGTTTGCTCTCACGTTAGTAATGACTACCGTGACAGTAAGACACATTGAGAGAAAGTTTGGTCTCACGTTAGTAATGACTAGCCTTGAGAGAAAGTTTGGTCTCATCCTAGTAATGACTACCGCGACAGTAAGACAACTGAGAGAAAGTTCGGTCTCACGTTAGTAATGACTAGCCTTGAGAGAAAGTTCGGTCTCACGTTAGTAATGACTACCGTGACAGTAAGACACATTGAGTGAAAGTTCGGTCTCACGTTAGTAATGACTACCGTGACAGTAAGACACATTGAGAGAAAGTTTGGTCTCACGTTAGTAATGACTAGCCTTGAGAGAAAGTTCGGTCTCACGTTAGTAATGACTACCGTGACAGTAAGACACATTGAGAGAAAGTTTGGTCTCACGTTAGTAATGACTAGCCTTGAGAGAAAGTTTGGTCTCACCATAGTAATGACTACCGTGACAGTAAGACACATTGAGTGAAAGTTCGGTGTCACGTTAGTAATGACTACCGTGACAGTAAGACACATTGAGTGAAAGTTCGGTGTCACGTTAGTAATGACTACCGTGACAGTAAGACACATTGAGTGAAAGTTCGGTCTCACGTTAGTAATGACTAGCCTTGAGAGGAAGTTCGGTGTCACGTTAGTAATGACTACCGTGACAGTAAGACATTGAGAGAAAGTTCGGTCTCACGTTAGTAATGACTAGCCTTGAGAGGAAGTTTGGTCTCACCCTAGTAATGACTACAGTGACAGTAAGCCATTGAGAGAAAGTTCGGTCTCACGTTAGTAATGACTAGCCTTGAGAGGAAAGTTTGGTCTCACCCTAGTAATGACTACCGTGACAGTAAGACACCTTGAGAGAAAGTTCGGTCTCACGTTAGTAATGACTACCGTGACAGTAAGACACATTGAGAGAAAGTTTGGTCTCACGTTAGTAATGACTAGCCTTGAGAGAAAGTTTGGTCTCACGTTAGTAATGACTACCGTGACAGTAAGACACATTGAGAGAAAGTTCGGTCTCACGTTAGTAATGACTACCGTGACAGTAAGACACATTGAGAAAGTTCGGTCTCACGTTAGTAATGACTACCGTGACAGTAAGACACATTGAGTGAAAGTTCGGTCTCACGTTAGTAATGACTACCGTGACAGTAAGACACATTGATGAAAGTTCGGTCTCACGTTAGTAATGACTACCGTGACAGTAAGACACATTGAGTGAAAGTTCGGTCTCACGTTAGTAATGACTACCGTGACAGTAAGACACCTTGAGAGAAAGTTCGGTCTCACGTTAGTAATGACTAGCCTTGAGAGGAAGTTTGGTCACCCTAGTAATGACTACCGTGACAGTAAGACATTGAGAGAAAGTTCGGTCTCACGTTAGTAATGACTAGCCTTGAGAGAAGTTTGGTCTCACCTAGTAATGACTACCGTGACAGTAAGACACATTGAGAGAAAGTTCGGTCTCACGTTAGTAATGACTACCTTGAGAGAAAGTTTGGTCTCACGTTAGTAATGACTACCGTGACAGTAAGACACATTGAGAGAAAGTTCGGTCTCACGTTAGTAATGACTACCGTGACAGTAAGACACATTGAGAGAAAGTTCGGTCTCACGTTAGTAATGACTACCGTGACAGTAAGACACATTGAGAGAAAGTTCGGTCTCACGTTAGTAATGACTACCGTGACAGTAAGACACATTGAGTGAAAGTTCGGTCTCACGTTAGTAATGACTACCGTGACAGTAAGACACCTTGAGAGAAAGTTTGGTCTCACGTTAGTAATGACTACCGTGACAGTAAGACACATTGAGAGAAAGTTGGTCTCACGTTAGTAATGACTAGCCTTGAGAGAAAGTTTGGTCTCATTAGTAATGACTACCGTGACAGTAAGACAACTTGAGAGAAAGTTCGGTCTCACGTTAGTAATGACTAGCCTTGAGAGAAAGTTCGGTCTCACGTTAGTAATGACTACCGTGACAGTAAGACACATTGAGTGAAAGTTCGGTGTCACGTTAGTAATGACTACCGTGACAGTAAGACACATTGAGAGAAAGTTTGGTCTCACGTTAGTAATGACTAGCCTTGAGAGAAAGTTCGGTCTCACGTTAGTAATGACTACCGTGACAGTAAGACACATTGAGAGAAAGTTTGGTCTCACGTTAGTAATGACTAGCCTTGAGAGAAAGTTTGGTCTCACCATAGTAATGACTACCGTGACAGTAAGACACATTGAGAGAAAGTTCGGTGTCACGTTAGTAATGACTACCGTGACAGTAAGACACATTGAGTGAAAGTTCGGTGTCACGTTAGTAATGACTACCGTGACAGTAAGACACATTGAGTGAAAGTTCGGTCTCACGTTAGTAATGACTAGCCTTGAGAGGAAGTTCGGTGTCACGTTAGTAATGACTACCGTGACAGTAAGACATTGAGAGAAAGTTCGGTCTCACGTTAGTAATGACTAGCCTTGAGAGGAAGTTTGGTCTCACCCTAGTAATGACTACCGTGACAGTAAGCCATTGAGAGAAAGTTCGGTCTCACGTTAGTAATGACTAGCCTTGAGAGGAAGTTTGGTCTCACCCTAGTAATGACTACCGTGACAGTAAGACACCTTGAGAGAAAGTTCGGTCTCACGTTAGTAATGACTACCGTGACAGTAAGACACCTTGAGAGAAAGTTCGGTCTCACGTTAGTAATGACTACCGTGACAGTAAGACACATTGAGTGAAAGTTGGTCTCACGTTAGTAATGACTACCGTGACAGTAAGACACCTTGAGAGAAAGTTCGGTCTCACGTTAGTAATGACTAGCCTTGAGAGAAAGTTCGGTCTCACGTTAGTAATGACTACCGTGACAGTAAGACACATTGAGAGAAAGTTTGGTCTCACGTTAGTAATGACTAGCCTTGAGAGAAAGTTTGGTCTCACCATAGTAATGACTACCGTGACAGTAAGACACATTGAGTGAAAGTTCGGTGTCACGTTAGTAATGACTACCGTGACAGTAAGACATACTGAGTGAAAGTTCGGTGTCACGTTAGTAATGACTACCGTGACAGTAAGACACATTGAGAGAAAGTTTGATCTCACGTTAGTAATGACTACCGTGACAGTAAGACACATTGATTGAAAGTTCGGTGTCACGTTAGTAATGACTACCGTGACAGTAAGACACATTGAGAGAAAGTTTGGTCTCACGTTAGTAATGACTACCGTGACAGTAAGACACATTGAGAGAAAGTTCGGTCTCACGTTAGTAATGACTACCGTGACAGTAAGACACATTGAGTGAAAGTTCGGTCTCACGTTAGTAATGACTACCGTGACAGTAAGACACATTGAGAGAAAGTTCGGTCTCACGTTAGTAATGACTACCGTGACAGTAAGACACATTGAGTGAAAGTTCGGTCTCACGTTAGTAATGACTACCGTGACAGTAAGACACCTTGAGAGAAAGTTGCTCTCACGTTAGTAATGACTACCGTGACAGTAAGACACATTGAGAGAAAGTTTGGTCTCACGTTAGTAATGACTAGCCTTGAGAGAAAGTTTGGTCTCATCCTAGTAATGACTACCGTGACAGTAAGACAACTTAAGAGAAAGTTCGGTCTCACGTTAGTAATGACTAGCCTTGAGAGAAAGTTCGGTCTCACGTTAGTAATGACTACCGTGACAGTAAGACACATTGAGTGAAAGTTCGGTCTCACGTTAGTAATGACTACCGTGACAGTAAGACACATTGAGAGAAAGTTTGGTCTCACGTTAGTAATGACTAGCCTTGAGAGAAAGTTCGGTCTCACGTTAGTAATGACTACCGTGACAGTAAGACACATTGAGAGAAAGTTTGGTCTCACGTTAGTAATGACTAGCCTTGAGAGAAAGTTTGGTCTCACGTTAGTAATGACTACCGTGACAGTAAGACACATTGAGTGAAAGTTCGGTGTCACGTTAGTAATGACTACCGTGACAGTAAGACACATTGAGTGAAAGTTCGGTGTCACGTTAGTAATGACTACCGTGACAGTAAGACACATTGAGAGAAAGTTCGGTCTCACGTTAGTAATGACTAGCCTTGAGAGGAAGTTCGGTGTCACGTTAGTAATGACTACCGTGACAGTAAGACATTGAGAGAAAGTTCGGTCTCACGTTAGTAATGACTAGCCTTGAGAGGAAGTTTGGTCTCACCCTAGTAATGACTACCGTGACAGTAAGCCATTGAGAGAAAGTTCGGTCTCACGTTAGTAATGACTAGCCTTGAGAGGAAGTTTGGTCTCACCTAGTAATGACTACCGTGACAGTAAGACACCTTGAGAGAAAGTTCGGTCTCACGTTAGTAATGACTACCGTGACAGTAAGACACATTGAGAGAAAGTTTGGTCTCACGTTAGTAATGACTAGCCTTGAGAGAAAGTTTGGTCTCACGTTAGTAATGACTACCGTGACAGTAAGACACATTGAGTGAAAGTTCGGTGTCACGTTAGTAATGACTACCGTGACAGTAAGACACATTGAGTGAAAGTTCGGTCTCACGTTAGTAATGACTACCGTGACAGTAAGACACATTGAGTGAAAGTTCGGTCTCACGTTAGTAATGACTACCGTGACAGTAAGACACATTGAGAGAAAGTTCGGTGTCACGTTAGTAATGACTACCGTGACAGTAAGACACATTGAGTGAAAGTTCGATCTCACGTTAGTAATGACTACCGTGACAGTAAGACACCTTGAGAGAAAGTTCGGTCTCACGTTAGTAATGACTAGCCTTGAGAGGAAGTTTGGTCACCCTAGTAATGACTACCGTGACAGTAAGACATTGAGAGAAAGTTCGGTCTCACGTTAGTAATGACTAGCCTTGAGAGGAAGTTTGGTCTCACCCTAGTAATGACTACCGTGACAGTAAGCCATTGAGAGAAAGTTCGGTCTCACGTTAGTAATGACTAGCCTTGAGAGAAAGTTTGGTCTCACCCTAGTAATGACTACCGTGACAGTAAGACACCTTGAGAGAAAGTTCGGTCTCACGTTAGTAATGACTACCGTGACAGTAAGACACCTTGAGAGAAAGTTCGGTCTCACGTTAGTAATGACTACCGTGACAGTAAGACACATTGAGTGAAAGTTTGGTCTCACGTTAGTAATGACTACCGTGACAGTAAAGACACCTTGAGAGAAAGTTCGGTCTCACGTTAGTAATGACTACCGTGACAGTAAGACACATTGAGAGAAAGTTTGTCTCACGTTAGTAATGACTACCGTGACAGTAAGACACATTGATTGAAAGTTCGGTCTCACGTTAGTAATGACTACCGTGACAGTAAGACACATTGAGTGAAAGTTTGGTCTCACGTTAGTAATGACTACCGTGACAGTAAAGCACCTTGAGAGAAAGTTCGGTCTCACGTTAGTAATGACTACCGTGACAGTAAGACACATTGAGAGAAAGTTCGGTCTCACGTTAGTAATGACTACCGTGACAGTAAGACACATTGAGAGAAAGTTCGGTCTCACGTTAGTAATGACTACCGTGACAGTAAGACACATTGAGAGAAAGTTCGGTGTCACGTTAGTAATGACTACCGTGACAGTAAGACACATTGAGAGAAAGTTCGGTCTCACGTTAGTAATGACTACCGTGACAGTAAGACACATTGAGAGAAAGTTCGGTCTCACGTTAGTAATGACTACCGTGACAGTAAGACACATTGAGAGAAAGTTCGGTCTCACGTTAGTAATGACTACCGTGACAGTAAGACACATTGAGAGAAAGTTCGGTCTCACGTTAGTAATGACTACCGTGACAGTAAGACACATTGAGTGAAAGTTCGGTCTCACGTTAGTAATGACTACCGTGACAGTAAGACACATTGAGAGAAAGTTCGGTCTCACGTTAGTAATGACTACCGTGACAGTAAGACACATTGAGAGAAAGTTCGGTCTCACGTTAGTAATGACTACCGTGACAGTAAGACACATTGAGTGAAAGTTCGGTCTCACGTTAGTAATGACTACCGTGACAGTAAGACACATTGAGAGAAAGTTCGGTCTCACGTTAGTAATGACTACCGTGACAGTAAGACACATTGAGAGAAAGTTCGGTCTCACGTTAGTAATGACTACCGTGACAGTAAGACACATTGAGTGAAAGTTCGGTCTCACGTTAGTAATGACTACCGTGACAGTAAGACACCTTGAGAGAAAGTTTGCTCACGTTAGTAATGACTACCGTGACAGTAAGACACATTGAGAGAAAGTTTGGTCTCACGTTAGTAATGACTAGCCTTGAGAGAAAGTTTGGTCTCATCCTAGTAATGACTACCGTGACAGTAAGACACCTTGAGAGAAAGTTCGGTCTCACGTTAGTAATGACTAGCCTTGAGAGAAAGTTCGGTGTCACGTTAGTAATGACTACCGTGACAGTAAGACACATTGAGTGAAAGTTCGGTGTCACGTTAGTAATGACTACCGTGACAGTAAGACACATTGAGAGAAAGTTCGGTCTCACGTTAGTAATGACTAGCCTTGAGAGGAAGTTCGGTCTCACGTTAGTAATGACTACCGTGACAGTAAGACATTGAGAGAAAGTTCGGTCTCACGTTAGTAATGACTAGCCTTGAGAGGAAGTTTGGTCTCACCCTAGTAATGACTACCGTGACAGTAAGACCATTGAGAGAAAGTTCGGTCTCACGTTAGTAATGACTACCGTGACAGTAAGACACCTTGAGAGAAAGTTCGGTCTCACGTTAGTAATGACTACCGTGACAGTAAGACACATTGAGAGAAAGTTCGGTCTCACGTTAGTAATGACTACCGTGACAGTAAGACACATTGAGTGAAAGTTCGGTCTCACGTTAGTAATGACTACCGTGACAGTAAGACACATTGAGAGAAAGTTCGGTCTCACGTTAGTAATGACTACCGTGACAGTAAGACACATTGAGAGAAAGTTTGGTCTCACGTTAGTAATGACTAGCCTTGAGAGAAAGTTTGGTCTCATCCTAGTAATGACTACCGCGACAGTAAGACACCTTGAGAGAAAGTTCGGTCTCACGTTAGTAATGACTAGCCTTGAGAGAAAGTTCGGTCTCACGTTAGTAATGACTACCGTGACAGTAAGACACATTGAGTGAAAGTTCGGTCTCACGTTAGTAATGACTACCGTGACAGTAAGACACATTGAGTGAAAGTTCGGTCTCACGTTAGTAATGACTAGCCTTGAGAGAAAGTTCGGTGTCACGTTAGTAATGACTACCGTGACAGTAAGACATTGAGAGAAAGTTCGGTCTCACGTTAGTAATGACTAGCCTTGAGAGAAAGTTTGGTCTCACCCTAGTAATGACTACCGTGACAGTAAGCCATTGAGAGAAAGTTCGGTCTCACGTTAGTAATGACTAGCCTTGAGAGAAAGTTTGGTCTCACGTTAGTAATGACTACCGTGACAGTAAGACACATTGAGAGAAAGTTTGGTCTCACGTTAGTAATGACTACCGTGACAGTAAAACACCTTGAGAGAAAGTTCGGTCTCACGTTAGTAATGACTACCGTGACAGTAAGACACATTGAGAGAAAGTTTGGTCTCACGTTAGTAATGACTACCGTGACAGTAAGACACATTGAGAGAAAGTTGGTCTCACGTTAGTAATGACTACCGTGACAGTAAGACACATTGAGAGAAAGTTCGGTCTCACGTTAGTAATGACTACCGTGACAGTAAGACACATTGAGAGAAAGTTCGGTCTCACGTTAGTAATGACTACCGTGACAGTAAGACACATTGAGAGAAAGTTTGCTCTCACGTTAGTAATGACTACCGTGACAGTAAGACACATTGAGAGAAAGTTTGGTCTCACGTTAGTAATGACTAGCCTTGAGAGAAAGTTTGGTCTCACCTAGTAATGACTACCGTGACAGTAAGACACCTTGAGAGAATGTTCGGTCTCACGTTAGTAATGACTAGCCTTGAGAGAAAGTTCGGTGTCACGTTAGTAATGACTACCGTGACAGTAAGACACATTGAGTGAAAGTTCGGTGTCACGTTAGTAATGACTACCGTGACAGTAAGACACATTGAGTGAAAGTTCGGTCTCACGTTAGTAATGACTAGCCTTGAGAGGAAGTTCGGTCTCACGTTAGTAATGACTACCGTGACAGTAAGACATTGAGAGAAAGTTCGGTCTCACGTTAGTAATGACTAGCCTTGAGAGGAAGTTTGGTCTCACCCTAGTAATGACTACAGTGACAGTAAGCCATTGAGAGAAAGTTCGGTCTCACGTTAGTAATGACTAGCCTTGAGAGGAAGTTTGGTCTCACCCTAGTAATGACTACCGTGACAGTAAGACACATTGAGTGAAAGTTTGGTCTCACGTTAGTAATGACTACCGTGACAGTAAGACCCTTGAGAGAAAGTTCGGTCTCACGTTAGTAATGACTACCGTGACAGTAAGACACATTGAGAGAAAGTTTGGTCTCACGTTAGTAATGACTACCGTGACAGTAAGACACATTGAGAGAAAGTTTGTCTCACGTTAGTAATGACTACCGTGACAGTAAGACACATTGAGAGAAAGTTCGGTCTCACGTTAGTAATGACTACCGTGACAGTAAGACACATTGAGAGAAAGTTCGGTCTCACGTTAGTAATGACTACCGTGACAGTAAGACACATTGAGAGAAAGTTCGGTCTCACGTTAGTAATGACTACCGTGACAGTAAGACACATTGAGAGAAAGTTCGGTCTCACGTTAGTAATGACTAGCCTTGAGAGGAAGTTTGGTCTCACGTTAGTAATGACTACCGTGACAGTAAGACACTTGAGAGAAAGTTCGGTCTCACGTTAGTAATGACTACCGTGACAGTAAGACACTTGAGAGAAAGTTCGGTCTCACGTTAGTAATGACTACCGTGACAGTAAGACACCTTGAGAGAAAGTTCGGTCTCACGTTAGTAATGACTACCGTGACAGTAAGACACATTGAGAGAAAGTTCGGTCTCACGTTAGTAATGACTACCGTGACAGTAAGACACATTGAGAGAAAGTTCGGTCTCACGTTAGTAATGACTACCGTGACAGTAAGACACATTGAGAGAAAGTTCGGTCTCACGTTAGTAATGACTACCGTGACAGTAAGACACATTGAGAGAAAGTTCGGTCTCACGTTAGTAATGACTAGCCTTGAGAGAAAGTTTGGTCTCACGTTAGTAATGACTACCGTGACAGTAAGACACTTGAGAGAAAGTTCGGTCTCACGTTAGTAATGACTAGCCTTGAGAGAAAGTTTGGTCTCACGTTAGTAATGACTACCGTGACAGTAAGACACATTGAGAGAAAGTTCGGTCTCACGTTAGTAATGACTACCGTGACAGTAAGACACCTTGAGAGAAGTTCGGTCTCACGTTAGTAATGACTACCGTGACAGTAAGACACCTTGAGAGAAAGTTTGCTCTCACGTTAGTAATGACTACCGTGACAGTAAGACACATTGAGAGAAAGTTTGGTCTCACGTTAGTAATGACTAGCCTTGAGAGAAAGTTTGGTCTCATCCTAGTAATGACTACCGCGACAGTAAGACACCTTGAGAGAATGTTCGGTCTCACGTTAGTAATGACTAGCCTTGAGAGAAAGTTCGGTGTCACGTTAGTAATGACTACCGTGACAGTAAGACACATTGAGTGAAAGTTCGGTGTCACGTTAGTAATGACTACCGTGACAGTAAGACACATTGAGTGAAAGTTCGGTCTCACGTTAGTAATGACTAGCCTTGAGAGGAAGTTCGGTGTCACGTTAGTAATGACTACCGTGACAGTAAGACATTGAGAGAAAGTTCGGTCTCACGTTAGTAATGACTAGCCTTGAGAGGAAGTTTGGTCTCACCCTAGTAATGACTACAGTGACAGTAAGCCATTGAGAGAAAGTTCGGTCTCACGTTAGTAATGACTAGCCTTGAGAGGAAGTTTGGTCTCACCCTAGTAATGACTACCGTGACAGTAAGACACATTGAGTGAAAGTTGGTCTCACGTTAGTAATGACTACCGTGACAGTAAAGCACCTTGAGAGAAAGTTCGGTCTCACGTTAGTAATGACTACCGTGACAGTAAGACACATTGAGAGAAAGTTTGATCTCACGTTAGTAATGACTACCGTGACAGTAAGACACATTGAGAGAAAGTTGTCTCACGTTAGTAATGACTACCGTGACAGTAAGACACATTGAGAGAAAGTTCGGTCTCACGTTAGTAATGACTACCGTGACAGTAAGACACATTGAGAGAAAGTTCGGTCTCACGTTAGTAATGACTACCGTGACAGTAAGACACCTTGAGAGAAAGTTCGGTCTCACGTTAGTAATGACTACCGTGACAGTAAGACACATTGAGAGAAAGTTCGGTCTCACGTTAGTAATGACTAGCCTTGAGAGGAAGTTTGGTCTCACCCTAGTAATGACTACCGTGACAGTAAGACACCTTGAGAGAAAGTTCGGTCTCACGTTAGTAATGACTACCGTGACAGTAAGACACTTGAGAGAAAGTTCGGTCTCACGTTAGTAATGACTACCGTGACAGTAAAGCACCTTGAGAGAAAGTTCGGTCTCACGTTAGTAATGACTACCGTGACAGTAAGACACATTGAGAGAAAGTTCGGTCTCACGTTAGTAATGACTACCGTGACAGTAAGACACATTGAGTGAAAGTTCGGTCTCACGTTAGTAATGACTACCGTGACAGTAAGACACATTGAGAGAAAGTTCGGTCTCACGTTAGTAATGACTACCGTGACAGTAAGACACATTGAGAGAAAGTTCGGTCTCACGTTAGTAATGACTAGCCTTGAGAGAAAGTTTGGTCTCACGTAGTAATGACTACCGTGACAGTAAGACACTTGAGAGAAAGTTCGGTCTCACGTTAGTAATGACTAGCCTTGAGAGAAAGTTCGGTCTCACGTTAGTAATGACTACCGTGACAGTAAGACACATTGAGTGAAAGTTCGGTGTCACGTTAGTAATGACTACCGTGACAGTAAGACACATTGAGTGAAAGTTCGGTGTCACGTTAGTAATGACTACCGTGACAGTAAGACACATTGAGTGAAAGTTCGATCTCACGTTAGTAATGACTACCGTGACAGTAAGACACTTGAGAGAAAGTTCGGTCTCACGTTAGTAATGACTAGCCTTGAGAGGAAGTTTGGTCTCACCCTAGTAATGACTACCGTGACAGTAAGACATTGAGAGAAAGTTCGGTCTCACGTTAGTAATGACTAGCCTTGAGAGGAAGTTGGTCTCACCCTAGTAATGACTACCGTGACAGTAAGCCATTGAGAGAAAGTTCGGTCTCACGTTAGTAATGACTACCGTGACAGTAAGACACATTGAGAGAAAGTTCGGTGTCACGTTAGTAATGACTACCGTGACAGTAAGACACATTGAGAGAAAGTTCGGTCTCACGTTAGTAATGACTACCGTGACAGTAAGACACATTGAGAGAAAGTTCGGTCTCACGTTAGTAATGACTACCGTGACAGTAAGACACATTGAGAGAAAGTTCGGTCTCACGTTAGTAATGACTACCGTGACAGTAAGACACATTGAGAGAAAGTTCGGTCTCACGTTAGTAATGACTACCGTGACAGTAAAACACATTGAGAGAAAGTTCGGTCTCACGTTAGTAATGACTACCGTGACAGTAAGACACATTGAGTGAAAGTTCGGTCTCACGTTAGTAATGACTACCGTGACAGTAAGACACATTGAGTGAAAGTTCGGTCTCACGTTAGTAATGACTACCGTGACAGTAAAGCACCTTGAGAGAAAGTTCGGTCTCACGTTAGTAATGACTACCGTGACAGTAAGACACATTGAGTGAAAGTTCGGTCTCACGTTAGTAATGACTACCGTGACAGTAAGACACATTGATTGAAAGTTCGGTGTCACGTTAGTAATGACTACCGTGACAGTAAGACACATTGAGTGAAAGTTCGATCTCACGTTAGTAATGACTACCTTGACAGTAAGACACATTGAGAGAAAGTTCGGTCTCACGTTAGTATGACCAGCCTTGAGAGGAGTTTGGTCTCACCCTAGTAATGACTACCGTGACAGTAAGACATTGAGAGAAAGTTCGGTCTCACGTTAGTAATGACTAGCCTTGAGAGAAAGTTCGGTCTCACGTTAGTAATGACTACCGTGACAGTAAGACACATTGAGAGAAAGTTCGGTCTCACGTTAGTAATGACTACCGTGACAGTAAGACACATTGAGAGAAAGTTCGGTCTCACGTTAGTAATGACTACCGTGACAGTAAGACACATTGAGAGAAAGTTCGGTCTCACGTTAGTAATGACTACCGTAACAGTAAGACACATTGAGAGAAAGTTCGGTCTCACGTTAGTAATGACTACCGTGACAGTAAGACACATTGAGAATGAAAGTTCGGTCTCACGTTAGTAATGACTACCGTGACAGTAAGACACATTGAGTGAAAGTTCGGTCTCACGTTAGTAATGACTACCGTGACAGTAAGACACATTGAGTGAAAGTTCGGTCTCACGTTAGTAATGACTACCGTGACAGTAAGCACTTGAGAGAAAGTTCGGTCTCACGTTAGTAATGACTACCGTGACAGGAAGACACATTGAGAGAAAGTTTGGTCTCACGTTAGTAATGACTACCGTGACAGTAAAGCACCTTGAGAGAAAGTTCGGTCTCACGTTAGTAATGACTACCGTGACAGTAAAGACACCTTGAGAGAAAGTTCGGTCTCACGTTAGTAATGACTACCGTGACAGTAAGACACATTGAGAGAAAGTTTGATCTCACGTTAGTAATGACTACCGTGACAGTAAGACACATTGATTGAAAGTTCGGTGTCACGTTAGTAATGACTACCGTGACAGTAAGACACATTGATTGAAAGTTCGGTCTCACGTTAGTAATGACTACCGTGACAGTAAGACACATTGAGAGAAAGTTCGGTGTCACGTTAGTAATGACTACCGTGACAGTAAGACACATTGAGTGAAAGTTCGGTCTCACGTTAGTAATGACTACCGTGACAGTAAGACACATTGAGAGAAAGTTTGATCTCACCGTTAGTAATGACTACCGTGACAGTAAGACACATTGATTGAAAGTTCGGTGTCACGTTAGTAATGACTACCGTGACAGTAAGACACATTGAGAGAAAGTTTGGTCTCACGTTAGTAATGACTACCGTGACAGTAAGACACATTGAGAGAAAGTTCGGTCTCACGTTAGTAATGACTACCGTGACAGTAAGACACATTGAGTGAAAGTTCGGTCTCACGTTAGTAATGACTACCGTGACAGTAAGACACATTGAGAGAAAGTTCGGTCTCACGTTAGTAATGACTACCGTGACAGTAAGACACATTGAGTGTGAAAGTTCGGTCTCACGTTAGTAATGACTACCGTGACAGTAAGACACCTTGAGAGAAAGTTTGCTCTGACGTTAGTAATGACTACCGTGACAGTAAGACACATTGAGAGAAAGTTTGGTCTCACGTTAGTAATGACTAGCCTTGAGAGAAAGTTTGGTCTCATCCTAGTAATGACTACCGCGACAGTAAGACAACTTAAGAGAAAGTTCGGTCTCACGTTAGTAATGACTAGCCTTGAGAGAAAGTTCGGTCTCACGTTAGTAATGACTACCGTGACAGTAAGACACATTGAGAGAAAGTTCGGTCTCACGTTAGTAATGACTAGTTGAGAGAAAGTTCGGTCTCACGTTAGTAATGACTACCGTGACAGTAAGACACATTGAGAGAAAGTTTGGTCTCACGTTAGTAATGACTAGCCTTGAGAGAAAGTTTGGTCTCACATAGTAATGACTACCGTGACAGTAAGACACATTGAGTGAAAGTTCGGTGTCACGTTAGTAATGACTACCGTGACAGTAAGACACATTGAGTGAAAGTTCGGTGTCACGTTAGTAATGACTACCGTGACAGTAAGACACATTGAGTGAAAGTTCGGTCTCACGTTAGTAATGACTAGCCTTGAGAGGAAGTTCGGTGTCACGTTAGTAATGACTACCGTGACAGTAAGACATTGAGAGAAAGTTCGGTCTCACGTTAGTAATGACTAGCCTTGAGAGGAATGTTTGGTCTCACCCTAGTAATGACTACAGTGACAGTAAGCCATTGAGAGAAAGTTCGGTCTCACGTTAGTAATGACTAGCCTTGAGAGGAAGTTTGGTCACCCTAGTAATGACTACCGTGACAGTAAGACACCTTGAGAGAAAGTTCGGTCTCACGTTAGTAATGACTACCGTGACAGTAAGACACTTGAGAGAAAGCTCGGTCTCACGTTAGTAATGACTACCGTGACAGTAAGACACATTGAGTGAAAGTTTGGTCTCACGTTAGTAATGACTACCGTGACAGTAAGACACTTGAGAGAAAGTTCGGTCTCAAGTTAGTAATGACTAGCCTTGAGAGAAAGTTCGGTCTCACGTTAGTAATGACTACCGTGACAGTAAGACACATTGAGAGAAAGTTTGGTCTCACGTTAGTAATGACTAGCCTTGAGAGAAAGTTTGGTCTCACCATAGTAATGACTACCGTGACAGTAAGACACATTGAGTGAAAGTTCGGTGTCACGTTAGTAATGACTACAGTGACAGTAAGACATACTGAGTGAAAGTTCGGTCACGTTAGTAATGACTACCGTGACAGTAAGACACATTGAGAGAAAGTTCGGTCTCACGTTAGTAATGACTACCGTGACAGTAAGACACATTGATTGAAAGTTCGGTGTCACGTTAGTAATGACTACCGTGACAGTAAGACACATTGAGTGAAAGTTGGTCTCACGTTAGTAATGACTACCGTGACAGTAAGACACCTTGAGAGAAAGTTCGGTCTCACGTTAGTAATGACTAGCCTTGAGAGGAAGTTTGGTCACCCTAGTAATGACTACCGTGACAGTAAGACATTGAGAGAAAGTTCGGTCTCACGTTAGTAATGACTAGCCTTGAGAGGAAGTTTGGTCTCACCCTAGTAATGACTACCGTGACAGTAAGCCATTGAGAGAAAGTTGTCTCACGTTAGTAATGACTAGCCTTGAGAGGAAAGTTTGGTCTCACGTTAGTAATGACTACCGTGACAGTAAGACACTTGAGAGAAAGTTCGGTCTCACGTTAGTAATGACTACCGTGACAGTAAGACACCTTGAGAGAAAGTTCGGTCTCACGTTAGTAATGACTACCGTGACAGTAAGACACATTGAGAGAAAGTTTGGTCTCACGTTAGTAATGACTACCGTGACAGTAAGACACATTGAGAGAAAGTCGGTCTCACGTTAGTAATGACTACCGTGACAGTAAGACACATTGAGAGAAAGTTGTCTCACGTTAGTAATGACTACCGTGACAGTAAGACACATTGAGAGAAAGTTCGGTCTCACGTTAGTAATGACTACCGTGACAGTAAGACACATTGAGTGAAAGTTTGGTCTCACGTTAGTAATGACTACCGTGACAGTAAAGACACATTGAGAGAAAGTTCGGTCTCACGTTAGTAATGACTACCGTGACAGTAAGAACACATTGAGAGAAAGTTCGGTGTCACGTTAGTAATGACTACCGTGACAGTAAGACACATTGAGAGAAAGTTCGGTCTCACGTTAGTAATGACTACCGTGACAGTAAGACACATTGAGAGAAAGTTCGGTGTCACGTTAGTAATGACTACCGTGACAGTAAGACACATTGAGAGAAAGTTCGGTCTCACGTTAGTAATGACTACCGTGACAGTAAGACACATTGATGAGAAATTCGGTCTCACGTTAGTAATGACTACCGTGACAGTAAGACACATTGAGAGAAAGTTCGGTCTCACGTTAGTAATGACTACCGTGACAGTAAGACACATGAGAGAAAGTTCGGTCTCACGTTAGTAATGACTACCGTGACAGTAAGACACATTGAGAGAAAGTTCGGTCTCACGTTAGTAATGACTACCGTGACAGTAAGACACCTTGAGAGAAAGTTGGTCTCACGTTAGTAATGACTACCGTGACAGTAAGACACATTGAGAGAAAGTTCGGTCTCACGTTAGTAATGACTACCGTGACAGTAAGACACATTGAGAGAAAGTTCGGTCTCACGTTAGTAATGACTACCGTGACAGTAAGACACATTGAGTGAAAGTTCGGTCTCACGTTAGTAATGACTACCGTGACAGTAAGACACCTTGAGAGAAAGTTTGGTCTCACGTTAGTAATGACTACCGTGACAGTAAGACACATTGAGAGAAAGTTTGGTCTCACGTTAGTAATGACTAGCCTTGAGAGAAAGTTTGGTCTCACCCTAGTAATGACTACCGTGACAGTAAGACACCTTGAGAGAAAGTTCGGTCTCACGTTAGTAATGACTAGCCTTGAGAGAAAGTTCGGTGTCACGTTAGTAATGACTACCGTGACAGTAAGACACATTGAGTGAAAGTTCGGTGTCACGTTAGTAATGACTACCGTGACAGTAAGACACATTGAGTGAAAGTTCGGTCTCACGTTAGTAATGACTAGCCTTGAGAGGAGAGTTCGGTGTCACGTTAGTAATGACTACCGTGACAGTAAGACATTGAGAGAAAGTTCGGTCTCACGTTAGTAATGACTAGCCTTGAGAGGAAGTTGGTCTCACCCTAGTAATGACTACCGTGACAGTAAGCCATTGAGAGAAAGTTCGGTCTCACGTTAGTAATGACTAGCCTTGAGAGGAAGTTTGGTCTCACCCTAGTAATGACTACCGTGACAGTAAGACACATTGAGTGAAAGTTTGGTCTCACGTTAGTAATGACTACCGTGACAGTAAAGCACCTTGAGAGAAAGTTCGGTCTCACGTTAGTAATGACTACCGTGACAGTAAGACACATTGAGAGAAAGTTGGTCTCACGTTAGTAATGACTACCGTGACAGTAAGACACATTGAGAGAAAGTTGGTCTCACGTTAGTAATGACTACCGTGACAGTAAGACACATTGAGAGAAAGTTCGGTCTCACGTTAGTAATGACTACCGTGACAGTAAGACACATTGAGAGAAAGTTCGGTCTCACGTTAGTAATGACTACCGTGACAGTAAGACACCTGAGAGAAAGTTCGGTCTCACGTTAGTAATGACTACCGTGACAGTAAGACACATTGAGAGAAAGTTCGGTCTCACGTTAGTAATGACTAGCTTGAGAGGAAGTTTGGTCTCACCCTAGTAATGACTACCGTGACAGTAAGACACCTTGAGAGAAAGTTCGGTCTCACGTTAGTAATGACTACCGTGACAGTAAGACACCTTGAGAGAAAGTTCGGTCTCACGTTAGTAATGACTACCGTGACAGTAAAACACTTGAGAGAAAGTTCGGTCTCACGTTAGTAATGACTACCGTGACAGTAAGACACATTGAGAGAAAGTTCGGTCTCACGTTAGTAATGACTACCGTGACAGTAAGACACATTGAGAGAAAGTTCGGTCTCACGTTAGTAATGACTACCGTGACAGTAAGACACATTGAGTGAAAGTTTGGTCTCACGTTAGTAATGACTACCGTGACAGTAAAGCACCTTGAGAGAAAGTTCGGTCTCACGTTAGTAATGACTACCGTGGACAGTAAGACACATTGAGAGAAAGTTTGATCTCACGTTAGTAATGACTACCGTGACAGTAAGACACATTGATTGAAAGTTCGGTCTCACGTTAGTAATGACTACCGTGACAGTAAGACACATTGAGTGATAGTTTGGTCTCACGTTAGTAATGACTACCGTTACAGTAAAGCACCTTGAGAGAAAGTTCGGTCTCACGTTAGTAATGACTACCGTGACAGTAAGACACATTGAGTGAAAGTTCGGTCTCACGTTAGTAATGACTAGCCTTGAGAGGAAGTTCGGTGTCACGTTAGTAATGACTACCGTGACAGTAAGACATTGAGAGAGAGTTCGGTCTCACGTTAGTAATGACTAGCCTTGAGAGGAAAGTTTGGTCTCACCCTAGTAATGACTACAGTGACAGTAAGCCATTGAGAGAAAGTTCGGTCTCACGTTGTATGACTAGCCTTGAGAGGAAGTTTGGTCTCACACTAGTAATGACTACCGTGACAGTAAGACACACTTGAGAGAAAGTTCGGTCTCACGTTAGTAATGACTACCGTGACAGTAAGACACATTGAGAGAAAGTTCGGTGTCACGTTAGTAATGACTACCGTGACAGTAGACACATTGAGAGAAAGTTCGGTCTCACGTTAGTAATGACTACCGTGACAGTAAGACACATTGAGAGAAAGTTCGGTCTCACGTTAGTAATGACTACCGTGACAGTAAGACACATGAGAGAAAGTTCGGTGTCACGTTAGTAATGACTACCGTGACAGTAAGACACATTGATTGAAAGTTCGGTCTCACGTTAGTAATGACTACCGTGACAGTAAGACACATTGAGAGAAAGTTTCGGTGTCACGTTAGTAATGACTACCGTAACAGTAAGACACATTGAGAGAAAGTTCGGTCTCACGTTAGTAATGACTACCGTGACAGTAAGACACATTGAGTGAAAGTTCGGTCTCACGTTAGTAATGACTACCGTGACAGTAAGACACATTGAGTGAAAGTTCGGTCTCACGTTAGTAATGACTACCGTGACAGTAAGACACATTGAGTGAAAGTTCGGTCTCACGTTAGTAATGACTACCGTGACAGTAAAGCACCTTGAGAGAAAGTTCGGTCTCACGTTAGTAATGACTACCGTGACAGTAAGACACATTGAGAGAAAGTTTGATCTCACGTTAGTAATGACTACCGTGACAGTAAAGCACCTTGAGAGAAAGTTCGGTCTCACGTTAGTAATGCCTACCGTGACAGTAAAGTACCTTGAGAGAAAGTTCGGTCTCACGTTAGTAATGACTACCGTGACAGTAAGACACATTGAGAGAAAGTTTGATCTCACGTTAGTAATGACTACCGTGACAGTAAGACACATTGATTGAAAGTTCGGTGTCACGTTAGTAATGACTACCGTGACAGTAAGACACATTGATTGAAAGTTCGGTCTCACGTTAGTAATGACTACCGTGACAGTAAGACACATTGAGAGAAAGTTCGGTGTCACGTTAGTAATGACTACCGTGACAGTAAGACACATTGAGTGAAAGTTCGGTGTCACGTTAGTAATGACTACCGTGACAGTAAGACACATTGAGAGAAAGTTTGATCTCACGTTAGTAATGACTACCGTGACAGTAAGACACATTGATTGAAAGTTCGGTGTCACGTTAGTAATGACTACCGTGACAGTAAGACACATTGAGTGAAAGTTTGGTCTCACGTTAGTAATGACTACCGTGACAGTAAGACACATTGAGAGAAAGTTCGGTCTCACGTTAGTAATGACTACCGTGACAGTAAGACACATTGAGAGAAAGTTCGGTCTCACGTTAGTAATGACTACCGTGACAGTAAGACACATTGAGTGAAAGTTCGGTCTCACGTTAGTAATGACTACCGTGACAGTAAGACACCTTGAGAGAAAGTTTGGTCTCACGTTAGTAATGACTACCGTGACAGTAAGACACATTGAGAGAAAGTTTGGTCTCACGTTAGTAATGACTAGCCTTGAGAGAAGTTTTGGTCTCATCTAGTAATGACTACCGCGACAGTAAGACACCTTGAGAGAAAGTTCGGTCTCACGTTAGTAATGACTAGCCTTGAGAGAAAGTTCGGTCTCACGTTAGTAATGACTACCGTGACAGTAAGACACATTGAGAGAAAGTTTGTCTCACGTTAGTAATGACTAGCCTTGAGAGAAAGTTTGGTCTCACCATAGTAATGACTACCGTGACAGTAAGACACATTGAGTGAAAGTTCGGTGTCACGTTAGTAATGACTACAGTGACAGTAAGACATACTGAGTGAAAGTTCGGTGTCACGTTAGTAATGACTACCGTGACAGTAAGACACATTGAGTGAAAGTTCGATCTCACGTTAGTAATGACTACCTTGACAGTAAGACACCTTGAGAGAAAGTTCGGTCTCACGTTAGTAATGACTAGCCTTGAGAGGAAGTTTGGTCACCTAGTAATGACTACCGTGACAGTAAGACATTGAGAGAAAGTTCGGTCTCACGTTAGTAATGACTAGCCTTGAGAGAAGTTTGGTCTCACCCTAGTAATGACTACAGTGACAGTAAGCCATTGAGAGAAAATTCGGTCTCACGTTAGTAATGACTAGCTTGAGAGGAAGTTTGGTCTCACCCTAGTAATGACTACCGTGACAGTAAGACACATTGAGAGAAAGTTCGGTCTCACGTTAGTAATGACTACCGTGACAGTAAGACACCTTGAGAGAAAGCTCGGTCTCACGTTAGTAATGACTACCGTGACAGTAAGACACATTGAGTGAAAGTTTGGTCTCACGTTAGTAATGACTACCGTGACAGTAAGCACCTTGAGAGAAAGTTCGGTCTCACGTTAGTAATGACTACCGTGACAGTAAGACACATTGAGAGAAAGTTTGCTCACGTTAGTAATGACTACCGTGACAGTAAGACACATTGATTGAAAGTCTCGGTCTCACGTTAGTAATGACTACCGTGACAGTAAGACACATTGAGTGAAAGTTTGGTCTCACGTTAGTAATGACTACCGTGACAGTAAAGCACCTTGAGAGAAAGTTCGGTCTCACGTTAATAATGACTACCGTGACAGTAAGACACATTGAGAGAAAGTTCGGTGTCACGTTAGTAATGACTACCGTGACAGTAAGACACATTGAGAGAAAGTTCGGTGTCACGTTAGTAATGACTACCGTGACAGTAAGACACATTGAGAGAAAGTTCGGTGTCACGTTAGTAATGATTACCGTGACAGTAAGACACATTGAGAGAAAGTTCGGTCTCACGTTAGTAATGACTACCGTGACAGTAAGAACATCGAGAGAAAGTTCGGTGTCACGTTAGTAATGACTACCGTGACAGTAAGACACATTGAGAGAAAGTTCGGTCTCACGTTAGTAATGACTACCGTGACAGTAAGACACATTGAGAGAAAGTTCGGTGTCACGTTAGTAATGACTACCGTGACAGTAAGACACATTGAGTGAAAGTTCGGTCTCACGTTAGTAATGACTACCGTGACAGTAAGACACATTGAGAGAAAGTTCGGTCTCACGTTAGTAATGACTACCGTGACAGTAAGACACATTGAGAGAAAGTTCGGTGTCACGTTAGTAATGACTACCGTGACAGTAAGACACATTGAGTGAAAGTTCGGTCTCACGTTAGTAATGACTACCGTGACAGTAAGACACATTGAGAGAAAGTTTGGTCTCACGTTAGTAATGACTACCATGACAGTAAGACACATTGAGAGAAGTTCGGTCTCACGTTAGTAATGACTACCGTGACAGTAAGACACATTGAGTGAAAGTTCGGTCTCACGTTAGTAATGACTACCGTGACAGTAAGACACCTTGAGAGAAGTTTGCTCTCACGTTAGTAATGACTACCGTGACAGTAAGACACATTGAGAGAAAGTTTGTCTCACGTTAGTAATGACTAGCCTTGAGAGAAAGTTTGGTCTCATCCTAGTAATGACTACCGCGACAGTAAGACACCTTGAGAGAATGTTCGGTCTCACGTTAGTAATGACTAGCCTTGAGAGAAAGTTCGGTGTCACGTTAGTAATGACTACCGTGACAGTAAGACACATTGAGTGAAAGTTCGGTGTCACGTTAGTAATGACTACCGTGACAGTAAGACACATTGAGTGAAAGTTCGGTCTCACGTTAGTAATGACTAGCCTTGAGAGGAAGTTCGGTGTCACGTTAGTAATGACTACCGTGACAGTAAGACATTGAGAGAAAGTTCGGTCTCACGTTAGTAATGACTAGCCTTGAGAGGAAGTTTGGTCTCACCCTAGTAATGACTACAGTGACAGTAAGCCATTGAGAGAAAGTTCGGTCTCACGTTAGTAATGACTAGCCTTGAGAGGAAGTTTGGTCTCACCCTAGTAATGACTACCGTGACAGTAAGACACATTGAGTGAAAGTTTGGTCTCACGTTAGTAATGACTACCGTGACAGTAAAGCACCTTGAGAGAAGTTCGGTCTCACGTTAGTAATGACTACCGTGACAGTAAGACACATTGAGAGAAAGTTTGATCTCACGTTAGTAATGACTACCGTGACAGTAAGACACATTGAGAGAAAGTTTGATCTCACGTTAGTAATGACTACCGTGACAGTAAGACACATTGAGAGAAAGTTCGGTCTCACGTTAGTAATGACTACCGTGACAGTAAGACACATTGAGAGAAAGTTCGGTCTCACGTTAGTAATGACTACCGTGACAGTAAGACACCTTGAGAGAAAGTTCGGTCTCACGTTAGTAATGACTACCGTGACAGTAAGACACATTGAGAGAAAGTTCGGTCTCACGTTAGTAATGACTAGCCTTGAGAGGAAGTTTGGTCTCACCCTAGTAATGACTACCGTGACAGTAAGACACCTTGAGAGAAAGTTCGGTCTCACGTTAGTAATGACTACCGTGACAGTAAGACACCTTGAGAGAAAGTTCGGTCTCACGTTAGTAATGACTACCGTGACAGTAAAGCACCTTGAGAGAAAGTTCGGTCTCACGTTAGTAATGACTACCGTGACAGTAAGACACATTGAGAGAAAGTTCGGTCTCACGTTAGTAATGACTACCGTGACAGTAAGACACATTGAGTGAAAGTTCGGTCTCACGTTAGTAATGACTACCGTGACAGTAAGACACATTGAGAGAAAGTTCGGTCTCACGTTAGTAATGACTACCGTGACAGTAAGACACCTTGAGAGAAAGTTCGGTCTCACGTTAGTAATGACTAGCCTTGAGAGAAAGTTTGGTCTCATCCTAGTAATGACTACCGTGACAGTAAGACACTTTGAAGAAAGTTCGGTCTCACGTTAGTAATGACTAGCCTTGAGAGAAAGTTCGGTCTCACGTTAGTAATGACTACCGTGACAGTAAGACACATTGAGTGAAAGTTCGGTGTCACGTTAGTAATGACTACCGTGACAGTAAGACACATTGATTGAAAGTTCGGTGTCACGTTAGTAATGACTACCGTGACAGTAAGACACATTGAGTGAAAGTTCGATCTCACGTTAGTAATGACTACCTTGACAGTAAGACACCTTGAGAGAAAGTTCGGTCTCACGTTAGTAATGACTAGCCTTGAGAGGAAGTTTGGTCTCACCCTAGTAATGACTACCGTGACAGTAAGACATTGAGAGAAAGTTCGGTCTCACGTTAGTAATGACTAGCCTTGAGAGGAAGTTTGGTCTCACCCTAGTAATGACTACAGTGACAGTAAGCCATTGAGAGAAAGTTCGGTCTCACGTTAGTAATGACTACCGTGACAGTAAGACACATTGAGAGAAAGTTCGGTGTCACGTTAGTAATGACTACCGTGACAGTAAGACACATTGAGAGAAAGTTCGGTCTCACGTTAGTAATGACTACCGTGACAGTAAGACACATTGAGAGAAAGTTCGGTCTCACGTTAGTAATGACTACCGTGACAGTAAGACACATTGAGAGAAAGTTCGGTCTCACGTTAGTAATGACTACCGTGACAGTAAGACACATTGAGAGAAAGTTCGGTCTCACGTTAGTAATGACTACCGTAACAGTAAAACACATTGAGAGAAAGTTCGGTCTCACGTTAGTAATGACTACCGTGACAGTAAGACACATTGAGTGAAAGTTCGGTCTCACGTTAGTAATGACTACCGTGACAGTAAGACGCATTGAGTGAAAGTTCGGTCTCACGTTAGTAATGACTACCGTGACAGTAAGACACATTGAGTGAAAGTTTGGTCTCACGTTAGTAATGACTACCGTGACAGTAACACCTTGAGAGAAAGTTCGGTCTCACGTTAGTAATGACTACCGTGACAGTAAGACACATTGAGTGAAAGTTCGGTGTCACGTTAGTAATGACTACCGTGACAGTAAGACACATTGATTGAAAGTTCGGTGTCACGTTAGTAATGACTACCGTGACAGTAAGACACATTGAGTGAAAGTTCGATCTCACGTTAGTAATGACTACCTTGACAGTAAGACACCTTGAGAGAAAGTTCGGTCTCACGTTAGTAATGACCAGCCTTGAGAGGAAGTTTGGTCTCACCCTAGTAATAATGACTACCGTGACAGTAAGACATTGAGAGAAAGTTCGGTCTCACGTTAGTAATGACTAGCCTTGAGAGGAAGTTTGGTCTCACCCTAGTAATGACTACAGTGACAGTAAGCCATTGAGAGAAAGTTCGGTCTCACGTTAGTAATGACTACCGTGACAGTAAGACACATTGAGAGAAAGTTCGGTGTCACGTTAGTAATGACTACCGTGACAGTAAGACACATTGAGAGAAAGTTCGGTCTCACGTTAGTAATGACTACCGTGACAGTAAGACACATTGAGAGAAAGTTCGGTGTCACGTTAGTAATGACTACCGTGACAGTAAGACACATTGAGAGAAAGTTCGGTCTCACGTTAGTAATGACTACCGTGACAGTAAGACACATTGAGAGAAAGTTCGGTCTCACGTTAGTAATGACTACCGTAACAGTAAAACACATTGAGAGAAGTTCGGTCTCACGTTAGTAATGACTACCGTGACAGTAAGACACATTGAGTGAAAGTTCGGTCTCACGTTAGTAATGACTACCGTGACAGTAAGACGCATTGAGTGAAAGTTCGGTCTCACGTTAGTAATGACTACCGTGACAGTAAGACACATTGAGTGAAAGTTTGGTCTCACGTTAGTAATGACTACCGTGACAGTAAAGCACCTTGAGAGAAAGTTCGGTCTCACGTTAGTAATGACTACCGTGACAGTAAGACACATTGAGAGAAAGTTTGATCTCACGTTAGTAATGACTACCGTGACAGTAAAGCACCTTGAGAGAAAGTTCGGTCTCACGTTAGTAATGACTACCGTGACAGTAAAGCACCTTGAGAGAAAGTTCGGTCTCACGTTAGTAATGACTACCGTGACAGTAAGACACATTGAGAGAAAGTTTGATCTCACGTTAGTAATGACTACCGTGACAGTAAGACACATTGATTGAAAGTTCGGTGTCACGTAGTAATGACTACCGTGACAGTAAGACACATTGATTGAAAGTTCGGTCTCACGTTAGTAATGACTATACCGTGACAGTAAGACACATTGAGAGAAAGTTCGGTGTCACGTTAGTAATGACTACCGTGACAGTAAGACACATTGAGTGAAAGTTCGGTGTCACGTTAGTAATGACTACCGTGACAGTAAGACACATTGAGAGAAAGTTTGATCTCACGTTAGTAATGACTACCGTGACAGTAAGACACATTGATTGAAAGTTCGGTGTCACGTTAGTAATGACTACCGTGACAGTAAGACACATTGAGAGAAAGTTTGGTCTCACGTTAGTAATGACTACCGTGACAGTAAGACACATTGAGAGAAAGTTCGGTCTCACGTTAGTAATGACTACCGTGACAGTAAGACACATTGAGTGAAAGTTCGGTCTCACGTTAGTAATGACTACCGTGACAGTAAGACACATTGAGAGAAAGTTCGGTCTCACGTTAGTAATGACTACCGTGACAGTAAGACACATTGAGTGAAAGTTCGGTCTCACGTTAGTAATGACTACCGTGACAGTAAGACACCTTGAGAGAAAGTTTGCTCTGACGTTAGTAATGACTACCGTGACAGTAAGACACATTGAGAGAAAGTTGGTCTCACGTTAGTAATGACTAGCCTTGAGAGAAAGTTTGGTCTCATCCTAGTAATGACTACCGCGACAGTAAGACAACTTAAGAGAAAGTTCGGTCTCACGTTAGTAATGACTAGCCTTGAGAGAAAGTTCGGTCTCACGTTAGTAATGACTACCGTGACAGTAAGACACATTGAGTGAAAGTTCGGTTCACGTTAGTAATGACTAGCCTTGAGAGAAAGTTCGGTCTCACGTTAGTAATGACTACCGTGACAGTAAGACACATTGAGAGAAGTTCGGTCTCACGTTAGTAATGACTAGTAGCCTTGAGAGAAAGAAAGTTTTTTTTGAGTGAGAGTTTTTTGGTCTCACCATAGTAATGACTACCGTGACAGTAAGACACATTGAGTGAAAGTTCGGTGTCACGTTAGTAATGACTACCGTGACAGTAAGACACATTGAGTGAAAGTTCGGTGTCACGTTAGTAATGACTACCGTGACAGTAAGACACATTGAGTGAAAGTTCGGTCTCACGTTAGTAATGACTAGCCTTTGAGAGAAAGTTCGGTGTCACGTTAGTAATGACTACCGTGACAGTAAGACATTGAGAGAAAGTTCGGTCTCACGTTAGTAATGACTAGCCTTGAGAGGAAGTTTGGTCTCACCCTAGTAATGACTACAGTGACAGTAAGCCATTGAGAGAAAGTTCGGTCTCACGTTAGTAATGACTAGCCTTGAGAAGGAAGTTTGGTCTCACCCTAGTAATGACTACCGTGACAGTAAGACACCTTGAGAGAAAGTTCGGTCTCACGTTAGTAATGACTACCGTGACAGTAAGACACCTTGAGAGAAAGCTCGGTCTCACGTTAGTAATGACTACCGTGACAGTAAGACACATTGAGTGAAAGTTTGGTCTCACGTTAGTAATGACTACCGTGACAGTAAGACACCTTGAGAGAAAGTTCGGTCTCACGTTAGTAATGACTAGCCTTGAGAGAAAGTTCGGTCTCACGTTAGTAATGACTACCGTGACAGTAAGACACATTGAGAGAAAGTTCGGTCTCACGTTAGTAATGACTAGCCTTGAGAGAAAGTTGGTCTCACCATAGTAATGACTACCGTGACAGTAAGACACATTGAGAGAAAGTTCGGTGTCACGTTAGTAATGACTACAGTGACAGTAAGACATACTGAGTGAAAGTTCGGTGTCACGTTAGTAATGACTACCGTGACAGTAAGACACATTGAGAGAAAGTTTGGTCTCACGTTAGTAATGACTACCGTGACAGTAAGACACATTGATTGAAAGTTCGGGTCACGTTAGTAATGACTACCGTGACAGTAAGACACATTGAGAGAAAGTTTGGTCTCACGTTAGTAATGACTACCGTGACAGTAAGACACATTGAGAGAAAGTTCGGTCTCACGTTAGTAATGACTACCGTGACAGTAAGACACATTGAGTGAAAGTTCGGTCTCACGTTAGTAATGACTACCGTGACAGTAAGACACATTGAGAGAAAGTTCGGTCTCACGTTAGTAATGACTACCGTGACAGTAAGACACATTGAGTGAAAGTTCGGTCTCACGTTAGTAATGACTACCGTGACAGTAAGACACCTTGAGAGAAAGTTTGCTCTCACGTTAGTAATGACTACCGTGACAGTAAGACACATTGAGAGAAAGTTTGGTCTCACGTTAGTAATGACTAGCCTTGAGAGAAAGTTTGGTCTCATCCTAGTAATGACTACCGCGACAGTAAGACAACTTAAGAGAAAGTTCGGTCTCACGTTAGTAATGACTAGCCTTGAGAGAAAGTTCGGTCTCACGTTAGTAATGACTACCGTGACAGTAAGACACATTGAGTGAAAGTTCGGTGTCACGTTAGTAATGACTACCGTGACAGTAAGACACATTGAGAGAAAGTTTGGTCTCACGTTAGTAATGACTAGCCTTGAGAGAAAGTTCGGTCTCACGTTAGTAATGACTACCGTGACAGTAAACACATTGAGAGAAAGTTTGGTCTCACGTTAGTAATGACTAGCCTTGAGAGAAAGTTTGGTCTCACCATAGTAATGACTACCGTGACAGTAAGACACATTGAGTGAAAGTTCGGTGTCACGTTAGTAATGACTACCGTGACAGTAAGACACATTGAGTGAAAGTTCGGTGTCACGTTAGTAATGACTACCGTGACAGTAAGACACATTGAGTGAAAGTTCGGTCTCACGTTAGTAATGACTAGCCTTGAGAGGAAGTTCGGTGTCACGTTAGTAATGACTACCGTGACAGTAAGACATTGAGAGAAAGTTCGGTCTCACGTTAGTAATGACTACCTTGAGAGGAAGTTTGGTCTCACCACTAGTAATGACTACCGTGACAGTAAGCCATTGAGAGAAAGTTCGGTCTCACGTTAGTAATGACTAGCCTTGAGAGGAAGTTTGGTCTCACCCTAGTAATGACTACCGTGACAGTAAGACACCTTGAGAGAAAGTTCGGTCTCACGTTAGTAATGACTACCGTGACAGTAAGACACATTGAGAGAAAGTTCGGTCTCACGTTAGTAATGACTACCGTGACAGTAAGACACATTGAGTGAAAGTTCGGTCTCACGTTAGTAATGACTACCGTGACAGTAAGACACATTGAGAGAAGTTCGGTCTCACGTTAGTAATGACTACCGTGACAGTAAGACACATTGAGAGAAAGTTCGGTCTCACGTTAGTAATGA
The DNA here is from genome assembly GCA_032433765.1 of Megaustenia siamemsis. Taxonomy (NCBI): domain Eukaryota; kingdom Metazoa; phylum Mollusca; class Gastropoda; order Stylommatophora; family Ariophantidae; genus Megaustenia; species Megaustenia siamemsis. The sequence continues at coordinate 59,267,765 of JAVIAB010000046.1, forward strand.
CTACCGTGACAGTAAGACACATTGAGTGAAAGTTCGGTCTCACGTTAGTAATGACTACCGTGACAGTAAGACACATTGAGAGAAAGTTCGGTCTCACGTTAGTAATGACTACCGACAGTAAGACACTTGAGAGAAAGTTCGGTCTCACGTTAGTAATGACTACCGTGACAGTAAGACACATTGAGTGAAAGTTCGGTCTCACGTTAGTAATGACTACCGTGACAGTAAGACACCTTGAGAGAAAGTTTGGTCTCACGTTAGTAATGACTACCGTGACAGTAAGACACATTGAGAGAAAGTTCGGTCTCACGTTAGTAATGACTAGCCTTGAGAGAAGTTTGGTCTCACCTAGTAATGACTACCGTGACAGTAAGACACCTTGAGAGAAAGTTCGGTCTCACGTTAGTAATGACTAGCCTTGAGAGAAAGTTCGGTCTCACGTTAGTAATGACTACCGTGACAGTAAGACACATTGAGTGAAAGTTCGGTGTCACGTTAGTAATGACTACCGTGACAGTAAGACACATTGAGTGAAAGTTCGGTCTCACGTTAGTAATGACTACCTTAGAGGAGTTCGGTCTCACGTTAGTAATGACTACCGTGACAGTAAGACATTGAGAGAAAGTTCGGTCTCACGTTAGTAATGACTAGCCTTGAGAGGAAGTTTGGTCTCACCTAGTAATGACTACCGTGACAGTAAGCCATTGAGAGAAAGTTCGGTCTCACGTTAGTAATGACTAGCCTTGAGAGGAAGTTTGGTCTCACGTTAGTAATGACTACCGTGACAGTAAGACACATTGAGTGAAAGTTCGGTCTCACGTTAGTAATGACTACCGTGACAGTAAGCACCTTGAGAGAAAGTTCGGTCTCACGTTAGTAATGACTACCGTGACAGTAAGACACATTGAGAGAAAGTTTGGTCTCACGTTAGTAATGACTACCGTGACAGTAAGACACATTGAGAGAAAGTTTGTCTCACGTTAGTAATGACTACCGTGACAGTAAGACACATTGAGAGAAAGTTCGGTCTCACGTTAGTAATGACTACCGTGACAGTAAGACACATTGAGAGAAAGTTCGGTCTCACGTTAGTAATGACTACCGTGACAGTAGACACACCTTGAGAGAAAGTTCGGTCTCACGTTAGTAATGACTACCGTGACAGTAAGACACATTGAGAGAAAGTTCGGTCTCACGTTAGTAATGACTAGCCTTGAGAGGAAGTTTGGTCTCACGTTAGTAATGACTACCGTGACAGTAAGACACATTGAGAGAAAGTTCGGTCTCACGTTAGTAATGACTACCGTGACAGTAAGACACCTTGAGAGAAAGTTCGGTCTCACGTTAGTAATGACTACCGTGACAGTAAAGCACCTTGAGAGAAAGTTCGGTCTCACGTTAGTAATGACTACCGTGACAGTAAGACACATTGAGAGAAAGTTCGGTCTCACGTTAGTAATGACTACCGTGACAGTAAGACACATTGAGTGAAAGTTCGGTCTCACGTTAGTAATGACTACCGTGACAGTAAGACACATTGAGAGAAAGTTTGGTCTCACGTTAGTAATGACTACCGTGACAGTAAGACACCTTGAGAGAAAGTTCGGTCTCACGTTAGTAATGACTACCGTGACAGTAAGACACATTGAGAGAAAGTTCGGTCTCACGTTAGTAATGACTACCGTGACAGTAAGACACATTGATTGAAAGTTCGGTGTCACGTTAGTAATGACTACCGTGACAGTAAGACACATTGAGAGAAAGTTTGGTCTCACGTTAGTAATGACTACCGTGACAGTAAGACACATTGAGAGAAAGTTCGGTCTCACGTTAGTAATGACTACCGTGACAGTAAGACACATTGAGTGAAAGTTCGGTCTCACGTTAGTAATGACTACCGTGACAGTAAGACACATTGAGAGAAAGTTCGGTCTCACGTTAGTAATGACTACCGTGACAGTAAGACACATTGAGTGAAAGTTCGGTCTCACGTTAGTAATGACTACCGTGACAGTAAGACACTTGAGAGAAAGTTTGCTCTGACGTTAGTAATGACTACCGTGACAGTAAGACACATTGAGAGAAAGTTTGGTCTCACGTTAGTAATGACTAGCCTTGAGAGAAAGTTTGGTCTCATCCTAGTAATGACTACCGCGACAGTAAGACAACTTGAGAGAAAGTTCGGTCTCACGTTAGTAATGACTAGCCTTGAGAGAAAGTTCGGTCTCACGTTAGTAATGACTACCGTGACAGTAAGACACATTGAGTGAAAGTTCGGTCTCACGTTAGTAATGACTAGCCTTGAGAGAAAGTTCGGTCTCACGTTAGTAATGACTACCGTGACAGTAAGACACATTGAGAGAAAGTTGGTCTCACGTTAGTAATGACTAGCCTTGAGAGAAAGTTTGGTCTCACCATAGTAATGACTACCGTGACAGTAAGACACATTGAGTGAAAGTTCGGTGTCACGTTAGTAATGACTACCGTGACAGTAAGACACATTGAGTGAAAGTTCGGTGTCACGTTAGTAATGACTACCGTGACAGTAAGACACATTGAGTGAAAGTTCGGTCTCACGTTAGTAATGACTAGCCTTGAGAGAAAGTTCGGTGTCACGTTAGTAATGACTACCGTGACAGTAAGACATTGAGAGAAAGTTCGGTCTCACGTTAGTAATGACTAGCCTTGAGAGGAAGTTTGGTCTCACCCTAGTAATGACTACAGTGACAGTAAGCCATTGAGAGAAAGTTCGGTCTCACGTTAGTAATGACTAGCCTTGAGAGGAAGTTTGGTCTCACCCTAGTAATGACTACCGTGACAGTAAGACACCTTGAGAGAAAGTTCGGTCTCACGTTAGTAATGACTACCGTGACAGTAAGACACCTTGAGAGAAAGCTCGGTCTCACGTTAGTAATGACTACCGTGACAGTAAGACACATTGAGTGAAAGTTTGGTCTCACGTTAGTAATGACTACCGTGACAGTAAGACACCTTGAGAGAAAGTTCGGTCTCACGTTAGTAATGACTAGCCTTGAGAGAAAGTTCGGTCTCACGTTAGTAATGACTACCGTGACAGTAAGACACATTGAGAGAAAGTTTGGTCTCACGTTAGTAATGACTAGCCTTGAGAGAAAGTTTGGTCTCACGTAGTAATGACTACCGTGACAGTAAGACACATTGAGTGAAAGTTCGGTCTCACGTTAGTAATGACTACCGTGACAGTAAGACATACTGAGTGAGAAAGTTCGGTGTCACGTTAGTAATGACTACCGTGACAGTAAGACACATTGAGAGAAAGTTTGATCTCACGTTAGTAATGACTACCGTGACAGTAAGACACATTGATTGAAAGTTCGGTGTCACGTTAGTAATGACTACCGTGACAGTAAGACACATTGAGAGAAAGTTTGGTCTCACGTTAGTAATGACTACCGTGACAGTAAGACACATTGAGAGAAAGTTCGGTCTCACGTTAGTAATGACTACCGTGACAGTAAGACACATTGAGTGAAAGTTCGGTCTCACGTTAGTAATGACTACCGTGACAGTAAGACACATTGAGAGAAAGTTCGGTCTCACGTTAGTAATGACTACCGTGACAGTAAGACACATTGAGTGAAAGTTCGGTCTCACGTTAGTAATGACTACCGTGACAGTAAGACACCTTGAGAGAAAGTTTGCTCTGACGTTAGTAATGACTACCGTGACAGTAAGACACATTGAGAGAAAGTTTGGTCTCACGTTAGTAATGACTAGCCTTGAGAGAAAGTTTGGTCTCATCCTAGTAATGACTACCGTGACAGTAAGACAACTTGAGAGAAAGTTCGGTCTCACGTTAGTAATGACTAGCCTTGAGAGAAAGTTCGGTCTCACGTTAGTAATGACTACCGTGACAGTAAGACACATTGAGTGAAAGTTCGGTGTCACGTTAGTAATGACTACCGTGACAGTAAGACACATTGAGAGAAAGTTTGGTCTCACGTTAGTAATGACTAGCCTTGAGAGAAAGTTCGGTCTCACGTTAGTAATGACTACCGTGACAGTAAGACACATTGAGAGAAAGTTTGGTCTCACGTTAGTAATGACTAGCCTTGAGAGAAAGTTTGGTCTCACCATAGTAATGACTACCGTGACAGTAAGACACATTGAGTGAAAGTTCGGTGTCACGTTAGTAATGACTACCGTGACAGTAAGACACATTGAGTGAAAGTTCGGTGTCACGTTAGTAATGACTACCGTGACAGTAAGACACATTGAGTGAAAGTTCGGTCTCACGTTAGTAATGACTAGCCTTGAGAGGAAGTTCGGTGTCACGTTAGTAATGACTACCGTGACAGTAAGACATTGAGAGAAAGTTCGGTCTCACGTTAGTAATGACTAGCCTTGAGAGGAAGTTTGGTCTCACCCTAGTAATGACTACAGTGACAGTAAGCCATTGAGAGAAAGTTCGGTCTCACGTTAGTAATGACTAGCCTTGAGAGGAAGTTTGGTCTCACCCTAGTAATGACTACCGTGACAGTAAGACACCTTGAGAGAAAGTTCGGTCTCACGTTAGTAATGACTACCGTGACAGTAAGACACATTGAGAGAAAGTTCGGTGTCACGTTAGTAATGACTACCGTGACAGTAAGACACATTGAGTGAAAGTTCGGTCTCACGTTAGTAATGACTACCGTGACAGTAAGACACATTGAGAGAAAGTTCGGTCTCACGTTAGTAATGACTACCGTGACAGTAAGACACATTGAGAGAAAGTTCGGTCTCACGTTAGTAATGACTACCGTGACAGTAAGACACATTGAGTGAAAGTTCGGTCTCACGTTAGTAATGACTACCGTGACAGTAAGACACATTGAGAGAAAGTTTGGTCTCACGTTAGTAATGACTACCGTGACAGTAAGACACATTGAGAGAAAGTTCGGTCTCACGTTAGTAATGACTACCGTGACAGTAAGACACATTGAGTGAAAGTTCGGTCTCACGTTAGTAATGACTACCGTGACAGTAAGACACTTGAGAGAAAGTTTGCTCTCACGTTAGTAATGACTACCGTGACAGTAAGACACATTGAGAGAAAGTTTGGTCTCACGTTAGTAATGACTAGCCTTGAGAGAAAGTTTGGTCTCATCCTAGTAATGACTACCGCGACAGTAAGACACCTTGAGAGAATGTTCGGTCTCACGTTAGTAATGACTAGCCTTGAGAGAAAGTTCGGTGTCACGTTAGTAATGACTACCGTGACAGTAAGACACATTGAGTGAAAGTTCGGTGTCACGTTAGTAATGACTACCGTGACAGTAAGACACATTGAGTGAAAGTTCGGTCTCACGTTAGTAATGACTAGCCTTGAGAGGAAGTTCGGTGTCACGTTAGTAATGACTACCGTGACAGTAAGACATTGAGAGAAAGTTCGGTCTCACGTTAGTAATGACTAGCCTTGAGAGGAAGTTTGGTCTCACCCTAGTAATGACTACAGTGACAGTAAGCCATTGAGAGAAAGTTCGGTCTCACGTTAGTAATGACTAGCCTTGAGAGGAAGTTTGGTCTCACCCTAGTAATGACTACCGTGACAGTAAGACACATTGAGTGAAAGTTTGGTCTCACGTTAGTAATGACTACCGTGACAGTAAAGCACCTTGAGAGAAAGTTCGGTCTCACGTTAGTAATGACTACCGTGACAGTAAGACACATTGAGAGAAAGTTTGATCTCACGTTAGTAATGACTACCGTGACAGTAAGACACATTGAGAGAAAGTTTGTCTCACGTTAGTAATGACTACCGTGACAGTAAGACACATTGAGAGAAAGTTCGGTCTCACGTTAGTAATGACTACCGTGACAGTAAGACACATTGAGAGAAAGTTCGGTCTCACGTTAGTAATGACTACCGTGACAGTAAGACACCTTGAGAGAAAGTTCGGTCTCACGTTAGTAATGACTACCGTGACAGTAAGACACATTGAGAGAAAGTTCGGTCTCACGTTAGTAATGACTAGCCTTGAGAGGAAGTTTGGTCTCACCCTAGTAATGACTACCGTGACAGTAAGACACTTGAGAGAAAGTTCGGTCTCACGTTAGTAATGACTACCGTGACAGTAAGACACCTTGAGAGAAAGTTCGGTCTCACGTTAGTAATGACTACCGTGACAGTAAAGCACCTTGAGAGAAAGTTCGGTCTCACGTTAGTAATGACTACCGTGACAGTAAGACACATTGAGAGAAAGTTCGGTCTCACGTTAGTAATGACTACCGTGACAGTAAGACACATTGAGTGAAAGTTCGGTCTCACGTTAGTAATGACTACCGTGACAGTAAGACACATTGAGTGAAAGTTTGGTCTCACGTTAGTAATGACTACCGTGACAGTAAGCACCTTGAGAGAAAGTTCGGTCTCACGTTAGTAATGACTACCGTGACAGTAAGACACATTGAGAGAAAGTTTGGTCTCACGTTAGTAATGACTACCGTGACAGTAAGACACATTGAGTGAAAGTTCGGTCTCACGTTAGTAATGACTACCGTGACAGTAAGACACATTGAGTGAAAGTTTGGTCTCACGTTAGTAATGACTACCGTGACAGTAAAGCACCTTGAGAGAAAGTTCGGTCTCACGTTAGTAATGACTACCGTGACAGTAAGACACATTGAGAAAGTTCGGTCTCACGTTAGTAATGACTAGCCTTGAGAGGAAGTTCGGTGTCACGTTAGTAATGACTACCGTGACAGTAAGACATTGAGAGAAAGTTCGGTCTCACGTTAGTAATGACTAGCCTTGAGAGGAAGTTTGGTCTCACCCTAGTAATGACTACAGTGACAGTAAGCCATTGAGAGAAAGTTCGGTCTCACGTTAGTAATGACTAGCCTTGAGAGGAAGTTTGGTCTCACCCTAGTAATGACTACCGTGACAGTAAGACACCTTGAGAGAAAGTTCGGTCTCACGTTAGTAATGACTACCGTGACAGTAAGACACATTGAGAGAAAGTTCGGTGTCACGTTAGTAATGACTACCGTGACAGTAAGACACATTGAGAGAAAGTTCGGTCTCACGTTAGTAATGACTACCGTGACAGTAAGACACATTGAGAGAAAGTTCGGTCTCACGTTAGTAATGACTACCGTGACAGTAAGACACATTGAGAGAAAGTTCGGTCTCACGTTAGTAATGACTACCGTGACAGTAAGACACATTGATTGAAAGTTCGGTCTCACGTTAGTAATGACTACCGTGACAGTAAGACACATTGAGAGAAAGTTCGGTCTCACGTTAGTAATGACTACCGTGACAGTAAGACACATTGAGAGAAAGTTCGGTCTCACGTTAGTAATGACTACCGTGACAGTAAGACACATTGAGTGAAAGTTCGGTCTCACGTTAGTAATGACTACCGTGACAGTAAGACACATTGAGTGAAAGTTCGGTCTCACGTTAGTAATGACTACCGTGACAGTAAGACACATTGAGTGAAAGTTCGGTCTCACGTTAGTAATGACTACCGTGACAGTAAAGCACCTTGAGAGAAAGTTCGGTCTCACGTTAGTAATGACTACCGTGACAGTAAGACACATTGAGAGAAAGTTCGGTCTCACGTTAGTAATGACTACCGTGACAGTAAAGCACCTTGAGAGAAAGTTCGGTCTCACGTTAGTAATGACTACCGTGACAGTAAGACCTTGAGAGAAAGTTCGGTCTCACGTTAGTAATGACTACCGTGACAGTAAGACACATTGAGAGAAAGTTTGGTCTCACGTTAGTAATGACTACCGTGACAGTAAGACACATTGAGAGAAAGTTCGGTCTCACGTTAGTAATGACTACCGTGACAGTAAGACACATTGAGAGAAAGTTCGGTCTCACGTTAGTAATGACTACCGTGACAGTAAGACACATTGAGAGAAAGTTCGGTGTCACGTTAGTAATGACTACCGTGACAGTAAGACACATTGAGTGAAAGTTCGGTGTCACGTTAGTAATGACTACCGTGACAGTAAGACACATTGAGAGAAAGTTCGGTCTCACGTTAGTAATGACTACCGTGACAGTAAGACACATTGAGTGAAAGTTCGGTCTCACGTTAGTAATGACTACCGTGACAGTAAGACACATTGAGTGAAAGTTTGGTCTCACGTTAGTAATGACTACCGTGACAGTAAGACACATTGAGAGAAAGTTCGGTCTCACGTTAGTAATGACTACCGTGACAGTAAGACACATTGAGAGAAAGTTCGGTCTCACGTTAGTAATGACTACCGTGACAGTAAGACACATTGAGTGAAAGTTCGGTCTCACGTTAGTAATGACTACCGTGACAGTAAGACACCTTGAGAGAAAGTTCGGTCTCACGTTAGTAATGACTACCGTGACAGTAAGACACATTGAGAGAAAGTTTGGTCTCACGTTAGTAATGACTAGCCTTGAGAGAAAGTTTGGTCTCACCTAGTAATGACTACCGTGACAGTAAGACACCTTGAGAGAAAGTTCGGTCTCACGTTAGTAATGACTAGCCTTGAGAGAAAGTTCGGTCTCACGTTAGTAATGACTACCGTGACAGTAAGACACATTGAGAGAAAGTTTGGTCTCACGTTAGTAATGACTAGCCTTGAGAGAAAGTTTGGTCTCACGTTAGTAATGACTACCGTGACAGTAAGACACATTGAGTGAAAGTTCGGTGTCACGTTAGTAATGACTACCGTGACAGTAAGACACACTGAGTGAAAGTTCGGTGTCACGTTAGTAATGACTACCGTGACAGTAAGACACATTGAGTGAAAGTTCGGTCTCATCTCACGTTAGTAATGACTACCGTTGACAGTAAGACACCTTGAGAGAAAGTTCGGTCTCACGTTAGTAATGACTAGCCTTGAGAGGAAGTTTGGTCTCACTAGTAATGACTACCGTGACAGTAAGACATTGAGAGAAAGTTCGGTCTCACGTTAGTAATGACTAGCCTTGAGAGGAAGTTTGGTCTCACCCTAGTAATGACTACAGTGACAGTAAGCCATTGAGAGAAAGTTCGGTCTCACGTTAGTAATGACTAGCCTTGAGAGGAAGTTTGGTCTCACCCTAGTAATGACTACCGTGACAGTAAGACACCTTGAGAGAAAGTTCGGTCTCACGTTAGTAATGACTACCGTGACAGTAAGACACCTTGAGAGAAAGTTCGGTCTCACGTTAGTAATGACTACCGTGACAGTAAGACACATTGAGTGAAAGTTTGGTCTCACGTTAGTAATGACTACCGTGACAGTAAGCACCTTGAGAGAAAGTTCGGTCTCACGTTAGTAATGACTACCGTGACAGTAAGACACATTGAGAGAAAGTTTGGTCTCACGTTAGTAATGACTACCGTGACAGTAAGACACATTGAGAGAAAGTTCGGTCTCACGTTAGTAATGACTACCGTGACAGTAAGACACATTGAGTGAAAGTTTGGTCTCACGTTAGTAATGACTACCGTGACAGTAAAGCACCTTGAGAGAAAGTTCGGTCTCACGTTAGTAATGACTACCGTGACAGTAAGACACATTGAGAGAAAGTTCGGTGTCACGTTAGTAATGACTACCGTGACAGTAAGACACATTGAGAGAAAGTTCGGTCTCACGTTAGTAATGACTACCGTGACAGTAAGACACATTGAGAGAAAGTTCGGTGTCACGTTAGTAATGACTACCGTGACAGTAAGACACATTGAGAGAAAGTTCGGTCTCACGTTAGTAATGACTACCGTGACAGTAAGACACATTGAGAGAAAGTTCGGTGTCACGTTAGTAATGACTACCGTGACAGTAAGACACATTGAGAGAAAGTTCGGTCTCACGTTAGTAATGACTACCGTGACAGTAAGACACATTGAGAGAAAGTTCGGTGTCACGTTAGTAATGACTACCGTGACAGTAAGACACATTGAGTGAAAGTTCGGTCTCACGTTAGTAATGACTACCGTGACAGTAAGACACATTGAGAGAAAGTTCGGTCTCACGTTAGTAATGACTACCGTGACAGTAAGACACATTGAGAGAAAGTTCGGTGTCACGTTAGTAATGACTACCGTGACAGTAAGACACATTGAGTGAAAGTTCGGTCTCACGTTAGTAATGACTACCGTGACAGTAAGACACATTGAGAGAAAGTTTGGTCTCACGTTAGTAATGACTACCGTGACAGTAAGACACATTGAGAGAAAGTTCGGTCTCACGTTAGTAATGACTACCGTGACAGTAAGACACATTGAGTGAAAGTTCGGTCTCACGTTAGTAATGACTACCGTGACAGTAAGACACCTTGAGAGAAAGTTTGCTCTCACGTTAGTAATGACTACCGTGACAGTAAGACACATTGAGAGAAAGTTTGGTCTCACGTTAGTAATGACTAGCCTTGAGAGAAAGTTTGGTCTCATCCTAGTAATGACTACCGTGACAGTAAGACACCTTGAGAGAATGTTCGGTCTCACGTTAGTAATGACTAGCCTTGAGAGAAAGTTCGGTGTCACGTTAGTAATGACTACCGTGACAGTAAGACACATTGAGTGAAAGTTCGGTGTCACGTTAGTAATGACTACCGTGACAGTAAGACACATTGAGTGAAAGTTCGGTCTCACGTTAGTAATGACTAGCCTTGAGAGGAAGTTCGGTGTCACGTTAGTAATGACTACCGTGACAGTAAGACATTGAGAGAAAGTTCGGTCTCACGTTAGTAATGACTAGCCTTGAGAGGAAGTTTGGTCTCACCCTAGTAATGACTACCGTGACAGTAAGCCATTGAGAGAAAGTTCGGTCTCACGTTAGTAATGACTAGCCTTGAGAGGAAGTTTGGTCTCACGTTAGTAATGACTACCGTGACAGTAAGACACATTGAGTGAAAGTTCGGTCTCACGTTAGTAATGACTACCGTGACAGTAAGCACCTTGAGAGAAAGTTCGGTCTCACGTTAGTAATGACTACCGTGACAGTAAGACACATTGAGAGAAAGTTTGATCTCACGTTAGTAATGACTACCGTGACAGTAAGACACATTGAGAGAAAGTTCGGTCTCACGTTAGTAATGACTACCGTGACAGTAAGACACATTGAGAGAAAGTTCGGTCTCACGTTAGTAATGACTACCGTGACAGTAAGACACATTGAGAGAAAGTTCGGTCTCACGTTAGTAATGACTACCGTGACAGTAAGACACATTGAGAGAAAGTTCGGTCTCACGTTAGTAATGACTACCGTGACAGTAAGACACATTGAGAGAAAGTTCGGTCTCACGTTAGTAATGACTAGCCTTGAGAGGAAGTTTGGTCTCACCCTAGTAATGACTACCGTGACAGTAAGACACCTTGAGAGAAAGTTCGGTCTCACGTTAGTAATGACTACCGTGACAGTAAGACACCTTGAGAGAAAGTTCGGTCTCACGTTAGTAATGACTACCGTGACAGTAAGCACTTGAGAGAAAGTTCGGTCTCACGTTAGTAATGACTACCGTGACAGTAAGACACATTGAGAGAAAGTTCGGTCTCACGTTAGTAATGACTACCGTGACAGTAAGACACATTGAGTGAAAGTTCGGTCTCACGTTAGTAATGACTACCGTGACAGTAAGACACATTGAGAGAAAGTTCGGTCTCACGTTAGTAATGACTACCGTGACAGTAAGACACTTGAGAGAAAGTTCGGTCTCACGTTAGTAATGACTAGCCTTGAGAGAAAGTTTGGTCTCACCTAGTAATGACTACCGTGACAGTAAGACACATTGAGAGAAAGTTCGGTCTCACGTTAGTAATGACTAGCCTTGAGAGAAAGTTCGGTCTCACGTTAGTAATGACTACCGTGACAGTAAGACACATTGAGTGAAAGTTCGGTGTCACGTTAGTAATGACTACCGTGACAGTAAGACACATTGATTGAAAGTTCGGTCTCACGTTAGTAATGACTACCGTGACAGTAAGACACATTGAGTGAAAGTTCGATCTCACGTTAGTAATGACTACCGTGACAGTAAGACACCTTGAGAGAAAGTTCGGTCTCACGTTAGTAATGACTAGCCTTGAGAGAAGTTTGGTCTCACCCTAGTAATGACTACCGTGACAGTAAGACATTGAGAGAAAGTTCGGTCTCACGTTAGTAATGACTAGCCTTGAGAGGAAGTTTGGTCTCACCCTAGTAATGACTACCGTGACAGTAAGACATTGAGAGAAAGTTCGGTCTCACGTTAGTAATGACTACCGTGACAGTAAGACACATTGAGAGAAAGTTCGGTGTCACGTTAGTAATGACTACCGTGACAGTAAGACACATTGAGAGAAAGTTCGGTCTCACGTTAGTAATGACTACCGTGACAGTAAGACACATTGAGAGAAAGTTCGGTCTCACGTTAGTAATGACTACCGTGACAGTAAGACACATTGAGAGAAAGTTCGGTCTCACGTTAGTAATGACTACCGTGACAGTAAGACACATTGAGAGAAAGTTCGGTCTCACGTTAGTAATGACTACCGTGACAGTAAAACACATTGAGAGAAAGTTCGGTCTCACGTTAGTAATGACTACCGTGACAGTAAGACACATTGAGTGAAAGTTCGGTCTCACGTTAGTAATGACTACCGTGACAGTAAGACACATTGAGTGAAAGTTCGGTCTCACGTTAGTAATGACTACCGTGACAGTAAGACACATTGAGTGAAAGTTTGGTCTCACGTTAGTAATGACTACCGTGACAGTAAGCACCTTGAGAGAAAGTTCGGTCTCACGTTAGTAATGACTACCGTGACAGTAAGACACATTGAGTGAAAGTTCGGTCTCACGTTAGTAATGACTACCGTGACAGTAAGACACATTGAGTGAAAGTTCGGTCTCACGTTAGTAATGACTACCGTGACAGTAAGACACATTGAGAGAAAGTTCGGTCTCACGTTAGTAATGACTACCGTGACAGTAAGACACATTGAGAGAAAGTTCGGTCTCACGTTAGTAATGACTAGCCTTGAGAGGAAGTTTGGTCTCACGTTAGTAATGACTACCGTGACAGTAAGACATTGAGAGAAAGTTCGGTCTCACGTTAGTAATGACTAGCCTTGAGAGGAAGTTTGGTCTCACCCTAGTAATGACTACCGTGACAGTAAGCCATTGAGAGAAAGTTCGGTCTCACGTTAGTAATGACTACCGTGACAGTAAGACACATTGAGAGAAAGTTCGGTCTCACGTTAGTAATGACTACCGTGACAGTAAGACACATTGAGAGAAAGTTCGGTCTCACGTTAGTAATGACTACCGTGACAGTAAGACACATTGAGAGAAAGTTCGGTGTCACGTTAGTAATGACTACCGTGACAGTAAGACACATTGAGAGAAAGTTCGGTCTCACGTTAGTAATGACTACCGTGACAGTAAGACACATTGAGAGAAAGTTCGGTCTCACGTTAGTAATGACTACCGTGACAGTAAGACACATTGAGAGAAAGTTCGGTCTCACGTTAGTAATGACTACCGTGACAGTAAGACACATTGAGTGAAAGTTCGGTCTCACGTTAGTAATGACTACCGTGACAGTAAGACACATTGAGAAAGTTCGGTCTCACGTTAGTAATGACTACCGTGACAGTAAGACACATTGAGAGAAAGTTTGGTCTCACGTTAGTAATGACTACCGTGACAGTAAGCACCTTGAGAGAAAGTTCGGTCTCACGTTAGTAATGACTACCGTGACAGTAAGACACATTGAGAGAAAGTTCGGTCTCACGTTAGTAATGACTACCGTGACAGTAAGACACCTTGAGAGAAAGTTCGGTCTCACGTTAGTAATGACTACCGTGACAGTAAAGCACCTTGAGAGAAAGTTCGGTCTCACGTTAGTAATGACTACCGTGACAGTAAGACACATTGAGAGAAAGTTTGGTCTCACGTTAGTAATGACTACCGTGACAGTAAGACACATTGAGTGAAAGTTCGGTCTCACGTTAGTAATGACTACCGTGACAGTAAGACACATTGAGAGAAAGTTCGGTCTCACGTTAGTAATGACTACCGTGACAGTAAGACACATTGAGAGAAAGTTCGGTGTCACGTTAGTAATGACTACCGTGACAGTAAGACACATTGAGTGAAAGTTCGGTGTCACGTTAGTAATGACTACCGTGACAGTAAGACACATTGAGAGAAAGTTTGGTCTCACGTTAGTAATGACTACCGTGACAGTAAGACACATTGAGAGAAAGTTCGGTGTCACGTTAGTAATGACTACCGTGACAGTAAGACACATTGAGAGAAAGTTTGGTCTCACGTTAGTAATGACTACCGTGACAGTAAGACACATTGAGAGAAAGTTCGGTCTCACGTTAGTAATGACTACCGTGACAGTAAGACACATTGAGTGAAAGTTCGGTCTCACGTTAGTAATGACTACCGTGACAGTAAGACACATTGAGAGAAAGTTCGGTCTCACGTTAGTAATGACTACCGTGACAGTAAGACACATTGAGTGAAAGTTCGGTCTCACGTTAGTAATGACTACCGTGACAGTAAGACACCTTGAGAGAAAGTTTGCTCTGACGTTAGTAATGACTACCGTGACAGTAAGACACATTGAGAGAAAGTTTGGTCTCACGTTAGTAATGACTAGCCTTGAGAGAAAGTTTGGTCTCATCCTAGTAATGACTACCGTGACAGTAAGACAACTTGAGAGAAAGTTCGGTCTCACGTTAGTAATGACTAGCCTTGAGAGAAAGTTCGGTCTCACGTTAGTAATGACTACCGTGACAGTAAGACACATTGAGTGAAAGTTCGGTGTCACGTTAGTAATGACTACCGTGACAGTAAGACACATTGAGAGAAAGTTTGGTCTCACGTTAGTAATGACTAGCCTTGAGAGAAAGTTCGGTCTCACGTTAGTAATGACTACCGTGACAGTAAGACACATTGAGAGAAAGTTTGGTCTCACGTTAGTAATGACTAGCCTTGAGAGAAAGTTTGGTCTCACCATAGTAATGACTACCGTGACAGTAAGACACATTGAGTGAAAGTTCGGTGTCACGTTAGTAATGACTACCGTGACAGTAAGACACATTGAGTGAAAGTTCGGTGTCACGTTAGTAATGACTACCGTGACAGTAAGACACATTGAGTGAAAGTTCGGTCTCACGTTAGTAATGACTAGCCTTGAGAGGAAGTTCGGTGTCACGTTAGTAATGACTACCGTGACAGTAAGACATTGAGAGAAAGTTCGGTCTCACGTTAGTAATGACTAGCCTTGAGAGGAAGTTTGGTCTCACCCTAGTAATGACTACAGTGACAGTAAGCCATTGAGAGAAAGTTCGGTCTCACGTTAGTAATGACTAGCCTTGAGAGGAAGTTTGGTCTCACCCTAGTAATGACTACCGTGACAGTAAGACACCTTGAGAGAAAGTTCGGTCTCACGTTAG
The DNA here is from genome assembly GCA_032433765.1 of Megaustenia siamemsis. Taxonomy (NCBI): domain Eukaryota; kingdom Metazoa; phylum Mollusca; class Gastropoda; order Stylommatophora; family Ariophantidae; genus Megaustenia; species Megaustenia siamemsis. Next base: position 59,283,160 of record JAVIAB010000046.1, read on the forward strand.
TAATGACTACCGTGACAGTAAGACACCTTGAGAGAAAGCTCGGTCTCACGTTAGTAATGACTACCGTGACAGTAAGACACATTGAGTGAAAGTTTGGTCTCACGTTAGTAATGACTACCGTGACAGTAAGACACCTTGAGAGAAAGTTCGGTCTCACGTTAGTAATGACTAGCCTTGAGAGAAAGTTCGGTCTCACGTTAGTAATGACTACCGTGACAGTAAGACACATTGAGAGAAAGTTTGGTCTCACGTTAGTAATGACTAGCCTTGAGAGAAAGTTTGGTCTCACGTTAGTAATGACTACCGTGACAGTAAGACACATTGAGAGAAAGTTCGGTCTCACGTTAGTAATGACTACCGTGACAGTAAGACATACTGAGAGAAAGTTCGGTGTCACGTTAGTAATGACTACCGTGACAGTAAGACACATTGAGAGAAAGTTCGGTCTCACGTTAGTAATGACTACCGTGACAGTAAGACACATTGATTGAAAGTTCGGTGTCACGTTAGTAATGACTACCGTGACAGTAAGACACATTGAGAGAAAGTTTGGTCTCACGTTAGTAATGACTACCGTGACAGTAAGACACATTGAGAGAAAGTTCGGTCTCACGTTAGTAATGACTACCGTGACAGTAAGACACATTGAGTGAAAGTTCGGTCTCACGTTAGTAATGACTACCGTGACAGTAAGACACATTGAGAGAAAGTTCGGTCTCACGTTAGTAATGACTACCGTGACAGTAAGACACATTGAGTGAAAGTTCGGTCTCACGTTAGTAATGACTACCGTGACAGTAAGACACCTTGAGAGAAAGTTTGGTCTCACGTTAGTAATGACTACCGTGACAGTAAGACACATTGAGAGAAAGTTTGGTCTCACGTTAGTAATGACTAGCCTTGAGAGAAAGTTTGGTCTCACGTAGTAATGACTACCGCGACAGTAAGACACTTGAGAGAAAGTTCGGTCTCACGTTAGTAATGACTAGCCTTGAGAGAAAGTTCGGTCTCACGTTAGTAATGACTACCGTGACAGTAAGACACATTGAGTGAAAGTTCGGTGTCACGTTAGTAATGACTACCGTGACAGTAAGACACATTGAGAGAAAGTTTGGTCTCACGTTAGTAATGACTAGCCTTGAGAGAAAGTTCGGTCTCACGTTAGTAATGACTACCGTGACAGTAAGACACATTGAGAGAAAGTTTGGTCTCACGTTAGTAATGACTAGCCTTGAGAGAAAGTTTGGTCTCACCATAGTAATGACTACCGTGACAGTAAGACACATTGAGTGAAAGTTCGGTGTCACGTTAGTAATGACTACCGTGACAGTAAGACACATTGAGTGAAAGTTCGGTGTCACGTTAGTAATGACTACCGTGACAGTAAGACACATTGAGTGAAAGTTCGGTCTCACGTTAGTAATGACTAGCCTTGAGAGGAAGTTCGGTGTCACGTTAGTAATGACTACCGTGACAGTAAGACATTGAGAGAAAGTTCGGTCTCACGTTAGTAATGACTAGCCTTGAGAGGAAGTTTGGTCTCACCCTAGTAATGACTACAGTGACAGTAAGCCATTGAGAGAAAGTTCGGTCTCACGTTAGTAATGACTAGCCTTGAGAGGAAGTTTGGTCTCACCCTAGTAATGACTACCGTGACAGTAAGACACATTGAGAGAAAGTTCGGTCTCACGTTAGTAATGACTACCGTGACAGTAAGACACATTGAGAGAAAGTTTGGTCTCACGTTAGTAATGACTAGCCTTGAGAGAAAGTTTGGTCTCACGTTAGTAATGACTACCGTGACAGTAAGACACATTGAGTGAAAGTTCGGTCTCACGTTAGTAATGACTACCGTGACAGTAAGACACACTGAGTGAAAGTTCGGTCTCACGTTAGTAATGACTACCGTGACAGTAAGACACATTGAGTGAAAGTTCGGTGTCACGTTAGTAATGACTACCGTGACAGTAAGACACATTGATTGAAAGTTCGGTCTCACGTTAGTAATGACTACCGTGACAGTAAGACACCTTGAGAGAAAGTTCGGTCTCACGTTAGTAATGACTACCGTGACAGTAAGACACATTGAGAGAAAGTTCGGTCTCACGTTAGTAATGACTAGCCTTGAGAGGAAGTTTGGTCACCCTAGTAATGACTACCGTGACAGTAAGACATTGAGAGAAAGTTCGGTCTCACGTTAGTAATGACTAGCCTTGAGAGAAAGTTCGGTCTCACGTTAGTAATGACTACCGTGACAGTAAGCCATTGAGAGAAAGTTCGGTCTCACGTTAGTAATGACTACCGTGACAGTAAGACACATTGAGAGAAAGTTCGGTCTCACGTTAGTAATGACTACCGTGACAGTAAGACACATTGAGTGAAAGTTCGGTCTCACGTTAGTAATGACTACCGTGACAGTAAGACACATTGAGAGAAAGTTCGGTCTCACGTTAGTAATGACTACCGTGACAGTAAGACACATTGAGAGAAAGTTCGGTCTCACGTTAGTAATGACTACCGCCTTGAGAGAAAGTTTGGTCTCACCTAGTAATGACTACCGTGACAGTAAGACACATTGAGAGAAAGTTCGGTCTCACGTTAGTAATGACTACCGTGACAGTAAGAGAGAAAGTTCGGTCTCACGTTAGTAATGACTACCGTGACAGTAAGACACATTGAGTGAAAGTTCGGTCTCACGTTAGTAATGACTACCGTGACAGTAAGACACATTGAGAGAAAGTTCGGTCTCACGTTAGTAATGACTACCGTGACAGTAAGACACATTGAGTGAAAGTTCGATCTCACGTTAGTAATGACTACCGTGACAGTAAGACACATTGAGAGAAAGTTCGGTCTCACGTTAGTAATGACTACCGCCTTGAGAGAAAGTTTGGTCTCACGTTAGTAATGACTACCGTGACAGTAAGACACATTGAGAGAAAGTTCGGTCTCACGTTAGTAATGACTAGCCTTGAGAGAAAGTTTGGTCTCACGTTAGTAATGACTACCGTGACAGTAAGCCATTGAGAGAAAGTTCGGTCTCACGTTAGTAATGACTACCGTGACAGTAAGACACATTGAGAGAAAGTTCGGTGTCACGTTAGTAATGACTACCGTGACAGTAAGACACATTGAGAGAAAGTTCGGTCTCACGTTAGTAATGACTACCGTGACAGTAAGACACATTGAGAGAAAGTTCGGTCTCACGTTAGTAATGACTACCGTGACAGTAAGACACATTGAGAGAAAGTTCGGTCTCACGTTAGTAATGACTACCGTGACAGTAAGACACATTGAGAGAAAGTTCGGTCTCACGTTAGTAATGACTACCGTGACAGTAAGACACATTGAGAGAAAGTTCGGTCTCACGTTAGTAATGACTACCGTGACAGTAAGACACATTGAGTGAAAGTTCGGTCTCACGTTAGTAATGACTACCGTGACAGTAAGACACATTGAGTGAAAGTTTGGTCTCACGTTAGTAATGACTACCGTGACAGTAAGACACATTGAGAGAAAGTTTGGTCTCACGTTAGTAATGACTACCGTGACAGTAAAGCACCTTGAGAGAAAGTTCGGTCTCACGTTAGTAATGACTACCGTGACAGTAAGACACATTGAGTGAAAGTTCGGTCTCACGTTAGTAATGACTACCGTTGAGAGAAAGTTCGGTGTCACGTTAGTAATGACTACCGTGACAGTAAGACACATTGAGTGAAAGTTCGGTCTCACGTTAGTAATGACTACCGTGACAGTAAGACACATTGAGAGAAAGTTCGGTCTCACGTTAGTAATGACTAGCCTTGAGAGGAAGTTGGTCTCACCCTAGTAATGACTACCGTGACAGTAAGACATTGAGAGAAAGTTCGGTCTCACGTTAGTAATGACTAGCCTTGAGAGGAAGTTTGGTCTCACCCTAGTAATGACTACCGTGACAGTAAGCCATTGAGAGAAAGTTCGGTCTCACGTTAGTAATGACTACCGTGACAGTAAGACACATTGAGAGAAAGTTCGGTGTCACGTTAGTAATGACTACCGTGACAGTAAGACACATTGAGAGAAAGTTCGGTCTCACGTTAGTAATGACTACCGTGACAGTAAGACACATTGAGAGAAAGTTCGGTGTCACGTTAGTAATGACTACCGTGACAGTAAGACACATTGAGAGAAAGTTCGGTCTCACGTTAGTAATGACTACCGTGACAGTAAGACACATTGAGAGAAAGTTCGGTCTCACGTTAGTAATGACTACCGTGACAGTAAAACACATTGAGAGAAAGTTCGGTCTCACGTTAGTAATGACTACCGTGACAGTAAGACACATTGAGTGAAAGTTCGGTCTCACGTTAGTAATGACTACCGTGACAGTAAGACGCATTGAGTGAAAGTTCGGTCTCACGTTAGTAATGACTACCGTGACAGTAAGACACATTGAGTGAAAGTTTGGTCTCACGTTAGTAATGACTACCGTGACAGTAAGCACCTTGAGAGAAAGTTCGGTCTCACGTTAGTAATGACTACCGTGACAGTAAGACACATTGAGAGAAAGTTTGGTCTCACGTTAGTAATGACTACCGTGACAGTAAGCACCTTGAGAGAAAGTTCGGTCTCACGTTAGTAATGACTACCGTGACAGTAAGCACCTTGAGAGAAAGTTCGGTCTCACGTTAGTAATGACTACCGTGACAGTAAGACACATTGAGAGAAAGTTTGGTCTCACGTTAGTAATGACTACCGTGACAGTAAGACACATTGATTGAAAGTTCGGTGTCACGTTAGTAATGACTACCGTGACAGTAAGACACATTGATTGAAAGTTCGGTCTCACGTTAGTAATGACTACCGTGACAGTAAGACACATTGAGAGAAAGTTCGGTGTCACGTTAGTAATGACTACCGTGACAGTAAGACACATTGAGTGAAAGTTCGGTGTCACGTTAGTAATGACTACCGTGACAGTAAGACACATTGAGAGAAAGTTTGATCTCACGTTAGTAATGACTACCGTGACAGTAAGACACATTGATTGAAAGTTCGGTGTCACGTTAGTAATGACTACCGTGACAGTAAGACACATTGAGAGAAAGTTTGGTCTCACGTTAGTAATGACTACCGTGACAGTAAGACACATTGAGAGAAAGTTCGGTCTCACGTTAGTAATGACTACCGTGACAGTAAGACACATTGAGTGAAAGTTCGGTCTCACGTTAGTAATGACTACCGTGACAGTAAGACACATTGAGAGAAAGTTCGGTCTCACGTTAGTAATGACTACCGTGACAGTAAGACACATTGAGTGAAAGTTCGGTCTCACGTTAGTAATGACTACCGTGACAGTAAGACACCTTGAGAGAAAGTTCTCTGACGTTAGTAATGACTACCGTGACAGTAAGACACATTGAGAGAAAGTTTGGTCTCACGTTAGTAATGACTAGCCTTGAGAGAAAGTTTGGTCTCATCCTAGTAATGACTACCGCGACAGTAAGACAACTTAAGAGAAAGTTCGGTCTCACGTTAGTAATGACTAGCCTTGAGAGAAAGTTCGGTCTCACGTTAGTAATGACTACCGTGACAGTAAGACACATTGAGTGAAAGTTCGGTGTCACGTTAGTAATGACTACCGTGACAGTAAGACACATTGAGAGAAAGTTGGTCTCACGTTAGTAATGACTAGCCTTGAGAGAAAGTTCGGTCTCACGTTAGTAATGACTACCGTGACAGTAAGACACATTGAGAGAAAGTTTGGTCTCACGTTAGTAATGACTAGCCTTGAGAGAAAGTTTGGTCTCACCATAGTAATGACTACCGTGACAGTAAGACACATTGAGTGAAAGTTCGGTGTCACGTTAGTAATGACTACCGTGACAGTAAGACACATTGAGTGAAAGTTCGGTGTCACGTTAGTAATGACTACCGTGACAGTAAGACACATTGAGTGAAAGTTCGGTCTCACGTTAGTAATGACTAGCCTTGAGAGGAAGTTCGGTGTCACGTTAGTAATGACTACCGTGACAGTAAGACATTGAGAGAAAGTTCGGTCTCACGTTAGTAATGACTAGCCTTGAGAGGAAGTTTGGTCTCACCCTAGTAATGACTACAGTGACAGTAAGCCATTGAGAGAAAGTTCGGTCTCACGTTAGTAATGACTAGCCTTGAGAGGAAGTTTGGTCTCACCCTAGTAATGACTACCGTGACAGTAAGACACCTTGAGAGAAAGTTCGGTCTCACGTTAGTAATGACTACCGTGACAGTAAGACACCTTGAGAGAAAGTTCGGTCTCACGTTAGTAATGACTACCGTGACAGTAAGACACATTGAGTGAAAGTTTGGTCTCACGTTAGTAATGACTACCGTGACAGTAAGACACCTTGAGAGAAAGTTCGGTCTCACGTTAGTAATGACTAGCCTTGAGAGAAAGTTCGGTCTCACGTTAGTAATGACTACCGTGACAGTAAGACACATTGAGAGAAAGTTTGGTCTCACGTTAGTAATGACTAGCCTTGAGAGAAAGTTTGGTCTCACCATAGTAATGACTACCGTGACAGTAAGACACATTGAGTGAAAGTTCGGTGTCACGTTAGTAATGACTACAGTGACAGTAAGACATACTGAGTGAAAGTTCGGTGTCACGTTAGTAATGACTACCGTGACAGTAAGACACATTGAGAGAAAGTTTGATCTCACGTTAGTAATGACTACCGTGACAGTAAGACACATTGATTGAAAGTTCGGTGTCACGTTAGTAATGACTACCGTGACAGTAAGACACATTGAGAGAAAGTTTGGTCTCACGTTAGTAATGACTACCGTGACAGTAAGACACATTGAGAGAAAGTTCGGTCTCACGTTAGTAATGACTACCGTGACAGTAAGACACATTGAGTGAAAGTTCGGTCTCACGTTAGTAATGACTACCGTGACAGTAAGACACATTGAGAGAAAGTTCGGTCTCACGTTAGTAATGACTACCGTGACAGTAAGACACATTGAGTGAAAGTTCGGTCTCACGTTAGTAATGACTACCGTGACAGTAAGACACCTTGAGAGAAAGTTTGCTCTCACGTTAGTAATGACTACCGTGACAGTAAGACACATTGAGAGAAAGTTCGGTCTCACGTTAGTAATGACTAGCCTTGAGAGAAAGTTTGGTCTCATCCTAGTAATGACTACCGCGACAGTAAGACAACTTGAGAGAAAGTTCGGTCTCACGTTAGTAATGACTAGCCTTGAGAGAAAGTTCGGTCTCACGTTAGTAATGACTACCGTGACAGTAAGACACATTGAGTGAAAGTTCGGTGTCACGTTAGTAATGACTACCGTGACAGTAAGACACATTGAGAGAAAGTTTGGTCTCACGTTAGTAATGACTAGCCTTGAGAGAAAGTTCGGTCTCACGTTAGTAATGACTACCGTGACAGTAAGACACATTGAGAGAAAGTTGGTCTCACGTTAGTAATGACTAGCCTTGAGAGAAAGTTTGGTCTCACCATAGTAATGACTACCGTGACAGTAAGACACATTGAGAGAAAGTTCGGTGTCACGTTAGTAATGACTACCGTGACAGTAAGACACATTGAGTGAAAGTTCGGTGTCACGTTAGTAATGACTACCGTGACAGTAAGACACATTGAGTGAAAGTTCGGTCTCACGTTAGTAATGACTAGCCTTGAGAGGAAGTTCGGTGTCACGTTAGTAATGACTACCGTGACAGTAAGACATTGAGAGAAAGTTCGGTCTCACGTTAGTAATGACTAGCCTTGAGAGGAAGTTTGGTCTCACCCTAGTAATGACTACCGTGACAGTAAGCCATTGAGAGAAAGTTCGGTCTCACGTTAGTAATGACTAGCCTTGAGAGGAAGTTTGGTCTCACCCTAGTAATGACTACCGTGACAGTAAGACACCTTGAGAGAAAGTTCGGTCTCACGTTAGTAATGACTACCGTGACAGTAAGACACATTGAGAGAAAGTTTGGTCTCACGTTAGTAATGACTAGCCTTGAGAGAAAGTTTGGTCTCACGTTAGTAATGACTACCGTGACAGTAAGACACATTGAGTGAAAGTTCGGTCTCACGTTAGTAATGACTACCGTGACAGTAAGACACATTGAGTGAAAGTTCGGTGTCACGTTAGTAATGACTACCGTGACAGTAAGACACATTGAGTGAAAGTTCGGTGTCACGTTAGTAATGACTACCGTGACAGTAAGACACATTGATTGAAAGTTCGGTGTCACGTTAGTAATGACTACCGTGACAGTAAGACACATTGAGTGAAAGTTCGGTCTCACGTTAGTAATGACTACCTTGACAGTAAGACACCTTGAGAGAAAGTTCGGTCTCACGTTAGTAATGACTAGCCTTGAGAGAAGTTTGGTCACCCTAGTAATGACTACCGTGACAGTAAGACATTGAGAGAAAGTTCGGTCTCACGTTAGTAATGACTAGCCTTGAGAGGAAGTTTGGTCTCACCTAGTAATGACTACAGTGACAGTAAGCCATTGAGAGAAAGTTCGGTCTCACGTTAGTAATGACTAGCCTTGAGAGGAAGTTTGGTCTCACCCTAGTAATGACTACCGTGACAGTAAGACACATTGAGAGAAAGTTCGGTCTCACGTTAGTAATGACTACCGTGACAGTAAGACACCTTGAGAGAAAGTTCGGTCTCACGTTAGTAATGACTACCGTGACAGTAAGACACATTGAGTGAAAGTTTGGTCTCACGTTAGTAATGACTACCGTGACAGTAAGCACCTTGAGAGAAAGTTCGGTCTCACGTTAGTAATGACTACCGTGACAGTAAGACACATTGAGAGAAAGTTTGGTCTCACGTTAGTAATGACTACCGTGACAGTAAGACACATTGAGAGAAAGTTCGGTCTCACGTTAGTAATGACTACCGTGACAGTAAGACACATTGAGTGAAAGTTTGGTCTCACGTTAGTAATGACTACCGTGACAGTAAAGCACCTTGAGAGAAAGTTCGGTCTCACGTTAGTAATGACTACCGTGACAGTAAGACACATTGAGAGAAAGTTCGGTGTCACGTTAGTAATGACTACCGTGACAGTAAGACACATTGAGAGAAAGTTCGGTCTCACGTTAGTAATGACTACCGTGACAGTAAGACACATTGAGAGAAAGTTCGGTCTCACGTTAGTAATGACTACCGTGACAGTAAGACACATTGAGAGAAAGTTCGGTCTCACGTTAGTAATGACTACCGTGACAGTAAGACACATTGAGAGAAAGTTCGGTCTCACGTTAGTAATGACTACCGTGACAGTAAGACACATTGAGAGAAAGTTCGGTCTCACGTTAGTAATGACTACCGTGACAGTAAGACACATTGAGAGAAAGTTCGGTCTCACGTTAGTAATGACTACCGTGACAGTAAGACACATTGAGAGAAAGTTCGGTCTCACGTTAGTAATGACTACCGTGACAGTAAGACACATTGAGAGAAAGTTCGGTCTCACGTTAGTAATGACTACCGTGACAGTAAGACACATTGAGTGAAAGTTCGGTCTCACGTTAGTAATGACTACCGTGACAGTAAGACACATTGAGAGAAAGTTTGGTCTCACGTTAGTAATGACTACCGTGACAGTAAGACACATTGAGAGAAAGTTCGGTCTCACGTTAGTAATGACTACCGTGACAGTAAGACACATTGAGTGAAAGTTCGGTCTCACGTTAGTAATGACTACCGTGACAGTAAGACACCTTGAGAGAAAGTTTGGTCTCACGTTAGTAATGACTACCGTGACAGTAAGACACATTGAGAGAAAGTTTGGTCTCACGTTAGTAATGACTAGCCTTGAGAGAAAGTTTGGTCTCACCTAGTAATGACTACCGTGACAGTAAGACACCTTGAGAGAAAGTTCGGTCTCACGTTAGTAATGACTAGCCTTGAGAGAAAGTTCGGTCACGTTAGTAATGACTACCGTGACAGTAAGACACATTGAGTGAAAGTTCGGTGTCACGTTAGTAATGACTACCGTGACAGTAAGACACATTGAGTGAAAGTTCGGTCTCACGTTAGTAATGACTAGCCTTGAGAGAAGTTCGGTCTCACGTTAGTAATGACTACCGTGACAGTAAGACACATTGAGAGAAAGTTCGGTCTCACGTTAGTAATGACTACCGTGACAGTAAGACACATTGAGAGAAAGTTCGGTCTCACGTTAGTAATGACTACCGTGACAGTAAGACACATTGAGAGAAAGTTTGGTCTCACGTTAGTAATGACTACCGTGACAGTAAGACACATTGAGAGAAAGTTTGGTCTCACGTTAGTAATGACTAGCCTTGAGAGAAAGTTTGTCTCATCCTAGTAATGACTACCGTGACAGTAAGACACCTTGAGAGAAAGTTCGGTCTCACGTTAGTAATGACTAGCCTTGAGAGAAAGTTCGGTGTCACGTTAGTAATGACTACCGTGACAGTAAGACACATTGAGTGAAAGTTCGGTGTCACGTTAGTAATGACTACCGTGACAGTAAGACACATTGAGAGAAAGTTCGGTCTCACGTTAGTAATGACTAGCCTTGAGAGGAAGTTTGGTGTCACGTTAGTAATGACTACCGTGACAGTAAGACATTGAGAGAAAGTTCGGTCTCACGTTAGTAATGACTAGCCTTGAGAGGAAGTTTGGTCTCACCCTAGTAATGACTACCGTGACAGTAAGCCATTGAGAGAAAGTTCGGTCTCACGTTAGTAATGACTAGCCTTGAGAGAAAGTTTGGTCTCACCCTAGTAATGACTACCGTGACAGTAAGACACATTGAGAGAAAGTTCGGTCTCACGTTAGTAATGACTACCGTGACAGTAAGCACTTGAGAGAAAGTTCGGTCTCACGTTAGTAATGACTACCGTGACAGTAAGACACATTGAGAGAAAGTTTGGTCTCACGTTAGTAATGACTACCGTGACAGTAAGACACATTGAGAGAAAGTTTGGTCTCACGTTAGTAATGACTACCGTGACAGTAAGACACATTGAGAGAAAGTTCGGTCTCACGTTAGTAATGACTACCGTGACAGTAAGACACATTGAGAGAAAGTTCGGTCTCACGTTAGTAATGACTACCGTGACAGTAAGACACATTGAGAGAAAGTTTGCTCTCACGTTAGTAATGACTACCGTGACAGTAAGACACATTGAGAGAAAGTTTGGTCTCACGTTAGTAATGACTAGCCTTGAGAGAAAGTTTGGTCTCATCCTAGTAATGACTACCGCGACAGTAAGACACCTTGAGAGAAAGTTCGGTCTCACGTTAGTAATGACTAGCCTTGAGAGAAAGTTCGGTGTCACGTTAGTAATGACTACCGTGACAGTAAGACACATTGAGTGAAAGTTCGGTGTCACGTTAGTAATGACTACCGTGACAGTAAGACACATTGAGTGAAAGTTCGGTCTCACGTTAGTAATGACTAGCCTTGAGAGGAAGTTCGGTGTCACGTTAGTAATGACTACCGTGACAGTAAGACATTGAGAGAAAGTTCGGTCTCACGTTAGTAATGACTAGCCTTGAGAGGAAGTTTGGTCTCACCCTAGTAATGACTACAGTGACAGTAAGCCATTGAGAGAAAGTTCGGTCTCACGTTAGTAATGACTAGCCTTGAGAGGAAGTTTGGTCTCACCCTAGTAATGACTACCGTGACAGTAAGACACATTGAGTGAAAGTTTGGTCTCACGTTAGTAATGACTACCGTGACAGTAAGCACCTTGAGAGAAAGTTCGGTCTCACGTTAGTAATGACTACCGTGACAGTAAGACACATTGAGAGAAAGTTTGATCTCACGTTAGTAATGACTACCGTGACAGTAAGACACATTGAGAGAAAGTTTGATCTCACGTTAGTAATGACTACCGTGACAGTAAGACACATTGAGAGAAAGTTCGGTCTCACGTTAGTAATGACTACCGTGACAGTAAGACACATTGAGAGAAAGTTCGGTCTCACGTTAGTAATGACTACCGTGACAGTAAGACACCTTGAGAGAAAGTTCGGTCTCACGTTAGTAATGACTACCGTGACAGTAAGACACATTGAGAGAAAGTTCGGTCTCACGTTAGTAATGACTAGCCTTGAGAGGAAGTTTGGTCTCACCCTAGTAATGACTACCGTGACAGTAAGACACCTTGAGAGAAAGTTCGGTCTCACGTTAGTAATGACTACCGTGACAGTAAGACACCTTGAGAGAAAGTTCGGTCTCACGTTAGTAATGACTACCGTGACAGTAAAGCACCTTGAGAGAAAGTTCGGTCTCACGTTAGTAATGACTACCGTGACAGTAAGACACATTGAGAGAAAGTTCGGTCTCACGTTAGTAATGACTACCGTGACAGTAAGACACATTGAGTGAAAGTTCGGTCTCACGTTAGTAATGACTACCGTGACAGTAAGACACATTGAGAGAAAGTTCGGTCTCACGTTAGTAATGACTACCGTGACAGTAAGACACCTTGAGAGAAAGTTCGGTCTCACGTTAGTAATGACTAGCCTTGAGAGAAAGTTTGGTCTCACGTAGTAATGACTACCGTGACAGTAAGACACCTTGAGAGAAAGTTCGGTCTCACGTTAGTAATGACTAGCCTTGAGAGGAAGTTTGGTCTCACGTTAGTAATGACTACCGTGACAGTAAGACACATTGAGAGAAAGTTCGGTCTCACGTTAGTAATGACTACCGTGACAGTAAGACACATTGAGAGAAAGTTCGGTCTCACGTTAGTAATGACTACCGTGACAGTAAGACACCTTGAGAGAAAGTTTGGTCTCACGTTAGTAATGACTACCGTGACAGTAAGACACATTGAGAGAAAGTTTGGTCTCACGTTAGTAATGACTAGCCTTGAGAGAAAGTTTGGTCTCATCCTAGTAATGACTACCGTGACAGTAAGACACCTTGAGAGAAAGTTCGGTCTCACGTTAGTAATGACTAGCCTTGAGAGAAAGTTCGGTGTCACGTTAGTAATGACTACCGTGACAGTAAGACACATTGAGTGAAAGTTCGGTGTCACGTTAGTAATGACTACCGTGACAGTAAGACACATTGAGTGAAAGTTCGGTCTCACGTTAGTAATGACTAGCCTTGAGAGGAAGTTCGGTGTCACGTTAGTAATGACTACCGTGACAGTAAGACATTGAGAGAAAGTTCGGTCTCACGTTAGTAATGACTAGCCTTGAGAGAAGTTTGGTCTCACCCTAGTAATGACTACAGTGACAGTAAGCCATTGAGAGAAAGTTCGGTCTCACGTTAGTAATGACTAGCCTTGAGAGGAAGTTTGGTCTCACCCTAGTAATGACTACCGTGACAGTAAGACACATTGAGTGAAAGTTCGGTCTCACGTTAGTAATGACTACCGTGACAGTAAGCACCTTGAGAGAAAGTTCGGTCTCACGTTAGTAATGACTACCGTGACAGTAAGACACATTGAGAGAAAGTTGGTCTCACGTTAGTAATGACTACCGTGACAGTAAGACACATTGAGAGAAAGTTCGGTCTCACGTTAGTAATGACTACCGTGACAGTAAGACACATTGAGAGAAAGTTCGGTCTCACGTTAGTAATGACTACCGTGACAGTAAGACACATTGAGAGAAAGTTCGGTCTCACGTTAGTAATGACTACCGTGACAGTAAGACACCTTGAGAGAAAGTTCGGTCTCACGTTAGTAATGACTACCGTGACAGTAAGACACATTGAGAGAAAGTTCGGTCTCACGTTAGTAATGACTAGCCTTGAGAGGAAGTTTGGTCTCACGTTAGTAATGACTACCGTGACAGTAAGACACCTTGAGAGAAAGTTCGGTCTCACGTTAGTAATGACTACCGTGACAGTAAGACACCTTGAGAGAAAGTTCGGTCTCACGTTAGTAATGACTACCGTGACAGTAAGACACATTGAGAGAAAGTTCGGTCTCACGTTAGTAATGACTACCGTGACAGTAAGACACATTGAGAGAAAGTTCGGTCTCACGTTAGTAATGACTACCGTGACAGTAAGACACATTGAGTGAAAGTTCGGTCTCACGTTAGTAATGACTACCGTGACAGTAAGACACATTGAGAGAAAGTTCGGTCTCACGTTAGTAATGACTACCGTGACAGTAAGACACATTGAGAGAAAGTTCGGTCTCACGTTAGTAATGACTACCGTGACAGTAAGACACATTGAGAGAAAGTTTGGTCTCACGTTAGTAATGACTACCGTGACAGTAAGACACATTGATTGAAAGTTCGGTGTCACGTTAGTAATGACTACCGTGACAGTAAGACACATTGAGTGAAAGTTCGGTCTCACGTTAGTAATGACTACCGTGACAGTAAGACACATTGAGAGAAAGTTCGGTCTCACGTTAGTAATGACTACCGTGACAGTAAGACACATTGAGAGAAAGTTCGGTCTCACGTTAGTAATGACTACCGTGACAGTAAGACACATTGAGTGAAAGTTCGGTCTCACGTTAGTAATGACTACCGTGACAGTAAGACACCTTGAGAGAAAGTTTGGTCTCACGTTAGTAATGACTACCGTGACAGTAAGACACATTGAGAGAAAGTTTGGTCTCACGTTAGTAATGACTAGCCTTGAGAGAAAGTTTGGTCTCATCTAGTAATGACTACCGTGACAGTAAGACACCTTGAGAGAAAGTTCGGTCTCACGTTAGTAATGACTAGCCTTGAGAGAAAGTTCGGTCTCACGTTAGTAATGACTACCGTGACAGTAAGACACATTGAGAGAAAGTTTGGTCTCACGTTAGTAATGACTAGCCTTGAGAGAAAGTTTGGTCTCACCATAGTAATGACTACCGTGACAGTAAGACACATTGAGTGAAAGTTCGGTGTCACGTTAGTAATGACTACCGTGACAGTAAGACATACTGAGTGAAAGTTCGGTGTCACGTTAGTAATGACTACCGTGACAGTAAGACACATTGAGTGAAAGTTCGGTCTCACGTTAGTAATGACTACCGTGACAGTAAGACACCTTGAGAGAAAGTTCGGTCTCACGTTAGTAATGACTAGCCTTGAGAGGAAGTTTGGTCACCCTAGTAATGACTACCGTGACAGTAAGACATTGAGAGAAAGTTCGGTCTCACGTTAGTAATGACTAGCCTTGAGAGGAAGTTTGGTCTCACCCTAGTAATGACTACAGTGACAGTAAGCCATTGAGAGAAAGTTCGGTCTCACGTTAGTAATGACTAGCCTTGAGAGGAAGTTTGGTCTCACCCTAGTAATGACTACCGTGACAGTAAGACACCTTGAGAGAAAGTTCGGTCTCACGTTAGTAATGACTACCGTGACAGTAAGACACCTTGAGAGAAAGTTCGGTCTCACGTTAGTAATGACTACCGTGACAGTAAGACACATTGAGTGAAAGTTTGGTCTCACGTTAGTAATGACTACCGTGACAGTAAAGCACCTTGAGAGAAAGTTCGGTCTCACGTTAGTAATGACTACCGTGACAGTAAGACACATTGAGAGAAAGTTTGGTCTCACGTTAGTAATGACTACCGTGACAGTAAGACACATTGATTGAAAGTTCGGTCTCACGTTAGTAATGACTACCGTGACAGTAAGACACATTGAGTGAAAGTTTGGTCTCACGTTAGTAATGACTACCGTGACAGTAAAGCACCTTGAGAGAAAGTTCGGTCTCACGTTAGTAATGACTACCGTGACAGTAAGACACATTGAGAGAAAGTTCGGTGTCACGTTAGTAATGACTACCGTGACAGTAAGACACATTGAGAGAAAGTTCGGTCTCACGTTAGTAATGACTACCGTGACAGTAAGACACATTGAGAGAAAGTTCGGTGTCACGTTAGTAATGACTACCGTGACAGTAAGACACATTGAGAGAAAGTTCGGTCTCACGTTAGTAATGACTACCGTGACAGTAAGACACATTGAGAGAAAGTTCGGTCTCACGTTAGTAATGACTACCGTGACAGTAAGACACATTGAGAGAAAGTTCGGTCTCACGTTAGTAATGACTACCGTGACAGTAAGACACATTGAGAGAAAGTTCGGTCTCACGTTAGTAATGACTACCGTGACAGTAAGACACATTGAGTGAAAGTTCGGTCTCACGTTAGTAATGACTACCGTGACAGTAAGACACATTGAGAGAAAGTTCGGTCTCACGTTAGTAATGACTACCGTGACAGTAAGACACATTGAGAGAAAGTTCGGTGTCACGTTAGTAATGACTACCGTGACAGTAAGACACATTGAGTGAAAGTTCGGTCTCACGTTAGTAATGACTACCGTGACAGTAAGACACATTGAGAGAAAGTTTGGTCTCACGTTAGTAATGACTACCGTGACAGTAAGACACATTGAGAGAAAGTTCGGTCTCACGTTAGTAATGACTACCGTGACAGTAAGACACATTGAGTGAAAGTTCGGTCTCACGTTAGTAATGACTACCGTGACAGTAAGACACCTTGAGAGAAAGTTTGCTCTCACGTTAGTAATGACTACCGTGACAGTAAGACACATTGAGAGAAAGTTTGGTCTCACGTTAGTAATGACTAGCCTTGAGAGAAAGTTTGGTCATCCTAGTAATGACTACCGCGACAGTAAGACACCTTGAGAGAAAGTTCGGTCTCACGTTAGTAATGACTAGCCTTGAGAGAAAGTTCGGTGTCACGTTAGTAATGACTACCGTGACAGTAAGACACATTGAGTGAAAGTTCGGTGTCACGTTAGTAATGACTACCGTGACAGTAAGACACATTGAGTGAAAGTTCGGTCTCACGTTAGTAATGACTAGCCTTGAGAGGAAGTTCGGTGTCACGTTAGTAATGACTACCGTGACAGTAAGACATTGAGAGAAAGTTCGGTCTCACGTTAGTAATGACTAGCCTTGAGAGGAAGTTTGGTCTCACCCTAGTAATGACTACAGTGACAGTAAGCCATTGAGAGAAAGTTCGGTCTCACGTTAGTAATGACTAGCCTTGAGAGGAAGTTTGGTCTCACCCTAGTAATGACTACCGTGACAGTAAGACACATTGAGTGAAAGTTTGGTCTCACGTTAGTAATGACTACCGTGACAGTAAAGCACCTTGAGAGAAAGTTCGGTCTCACGTTAGTAATGACTACCGTGACAGTAAGACACATTGAGAGAAAGTTTGATCTCACGTTAGTAATGACTACCGTGACAGTAAGACACATTGAGAGAAAGTTTGATCTCACGTTAGTAATGACTACCGTGACAGTAAGACACATTGAGAGAAAGTTCGGTCTCACGTTAGTAATGACTACCGTGACAGTAAGACACATTGAGAGAAAGTTCGGTCTCACGTTAGTAATGACTACCGTGACAGTAAGACACCTTGAGAGAAAGTTCGGTCTCACGTTAGTAATGACTACCGTGACAGTAAGACACATTGAAAGTTCGGTCTCACGTTAGTAATGACTAGCCTTGAGAGGAAGTTTGGTCTCACCCTAGTAATGACTACCGTGACAGTAAGACACCTTGAGAGAAAGTTCGGTCTCACGTTAGTAATGACTACCGTGACAGTAAGCACCTTGAGAGAAAGTTCGGTCTCACGTTAGTAATGACTACCGTGACAGTAAGACACATTGAGAGAAAGTTCGGTCTCACGTTAGTAATGACTACCGTGACAGTAAGACACATTGAGTGAAAGTTCGGTCTCACGTTAGTAATGACTACCGTGACAGTAAGACACATTGAGAGAAAGTTCGGTCTCACGTTAGTAATGACTACCGTGACAGTAAGACACCTTGAGAGAAAGTTCGGTCTCACGTTAGTAATGACTAGCCTTGAGAGAAAGTTTGGTCTCATCCTAGTAATGACTACCGTGACAGTAAGACACTTGAGAGAAAGTTCGGTCTCACGTTAGTAATGACTAGCCTTGAGAGAAAGTTCGGTCTCACGTTAGTAATGACTACCGTGACAGTAAGACACATTGAGTGAAAGTTCGGTGTCACGTTAGTAATGACTACCGTGACAGTAAGACACATTGATTGAAAGTTCGGTGTCACGTTAGTAATGACTACCGTGACAGTAAGACACATTGAGTGAAAGTTCGATCTCACGTTAGTAATGACTACCGTGACAGTAAGACACCTTGAGAGAAAGTTCGGTCTCACGTTAGTAATGACTAGCCTTGAGAGGAAGTTTGGTCTCACCCTAGTAATGACTACCGTGACAGTAAGACATTGAGAGAAAGTTCGGTCTCACGTTAGTAATGACTAGCCTTGAGAGGAAGTTTGGTCTCACCCTAGTAATGACTACAGTGACAGTAAGCCATTGAGAGAAAGTTCGGTCTCACGTTAGTAATGACTACCGTGACAGTAAGACACATTGAGAGAAAGTTCGGTGTCACGTTAGTAATGACTACCGTGACAGTAAGACACATTGAGAGAAAGTTCGGTCTCACGTTAGTAATGACTACCGTGACAGTAAGACACATTGAGAGAAAGTTCGGTCTCACGTTAGTAATGACTACCGTGACAGTAAGACACATTGAGAGAAAGTTCGGTCTCACGTTAGTAATGACTACCGTGACAGTAAGACACATTGAGAGAAAGTTCGGTCTCACGTTAGTAATGACTACCGTAACAGTAAACACATTGAGAGAAAGTTCGGTCTCACGTTAGTAATGACTACCGTGACAGTAAGACACATTGAGTGAAAGTTCGGTCTCACGTTAGTAATGACTACCGTGACAGTAAGACGCATTGAGTGAAAGTTCGGTCTCACGTTAGTAATGACTACCGTGACAGTAAGACACATTGAGTGAAAGTTTGGTCTCACGTTAGTAATGACTACCGTGACAGTAAAGCACCTTGAGAGAAAGTTCGGTCTCACGTTAGTAATGACTACCGTGACAGTAAGACACATTGAGTGAAAGTTCGGTGTCACGTTAGTAATGACTACCGTGACAGTAAGACACATTGATTGAAAGTTCGGTGTCACGTTAGTAATGACTACCGTGACAGTAAGACACATTGAGTGAAAGTTCGATCTCACGTTAGTAATGACTACCGTGACAGTAAGACACCTTGAGAGAAAGTTCGGTCTCACGTTAGTAATGACTAGCCTTGAGAGGAAGTTTGGTCTCACCCTAGTAATGACTACCGTGACAGTAAGACATTGAGAGAAAGTTCGGTCTCACGTTAGTAATGACTAGCCTTGAGAGGAAGTTTGGTCTCACCCTAGTAATGACTACCGTGACAGTAAGCCATTGAGAGAAAGTTCGGTCTCACGTTAGTAATGACTACCGTGACAGTAAGACACATTGAGAGAAAGTTCGGTGTCACGTTAGTAATGACTACCGTGACAGTAAGACACATTGAGAGAAAGTTCGGTCTCACGTTAGTAATGACTACCGTGACAGTAAGACACATTGAGAGAAAGTTCGGTGTCACGTTAGTAATGACTACCGTGACAGTAAGACACATTGAGAGAAAGTTCGGTCTCACGTTAGTAATGACTACCGTGACAGTAAGACACATTGAGAGAAAGTTCGGTCTCACGTTAGTAATGACTACCGTGACAGTAAACACATTGAGAGAAAGTTCGGTCTCACGTTAGTAATGACTACCGTGACAGTAAGACACATTGAGTGAAAGTTCGGTCTCACGTTAGTAATGACTACCGTGACAGTAAGACGCATTGAGTGAAAGTTCGGTCTCACGTTAGTAATGACTACCGTGACAGTAAGACACATTGAGTGAAAGTTTGGTCTCACGTTAGTAATGACTACCGTGACAGTAAGCACCTTGAGAGAAAGTTCGGTCTCACGTTAGTAATGACTACCGTGACAGTAAGACACATTGAGAGAAAGTTTGATCTCACGTTAGTAATGACTACCGTGACAGTAAGCACCTTGAGAGAAAGTTCGGTCTCACGTTAGTAATGACTACCGTGACAGTAAGCACCTTGAGAGAAAGTTCGGTCTCACGTTAGTAATGACTACCGTGACAGTAAGACACATTGAGAGAAAGTTTGTCTCACGTTAGTAATGACTACCGTGACAGTAAGACACATTGATTGAAAGTTCGGTGTCACGTTAGTAATGACTACCGTGACAGTAAGACACATTGATTGAAAGTTCGGTCTCACGTTAGTAATGACTACCGTGACAGTAAGACACATTGAGAGAAAGTTCGGTGTCACGTTAGTAATGACTACCGTGACAGTAAGACACATTGAGTGAAAGTTCGGTGTCACGTTAGTAATGACTACCGTGACAGTAAGACACATTGAGAGAAAGTTTGTCTCACGTTAGTAATGACTACCGTGACAGTAAGACACATTGATTGAAAGTTCGGTGTCACGTTAGTAATGACTACCGTGACAGTAAGACACATTGAGAGAAAGTTTGGTCTCACGTTAGTAATGACTACCGTGACAGTAAGACACATTGAGAGAAAGTTCGGTCTCACGTTAGTAATGACTACCGTGACAGTAAGACACATTGAGTGAAAGTTCGGTCTCACGTTAGTAATGACTACCGTGACAGTAAGACACATTGAGAGAAAGTTCGGTCTCACGTTAGTAATGACTACCGTGACAGTAAGACACATTGAGTGAAAGTTCGGTCTCACGTTAGTAATGACTACCGTGACAGTAAGACACCTTGAGAGAAAGTTTGCTCTCACGTTAGTAATGACTACCGTGACAGTAAGACACATTGAGAGAAAGTTTGGTCTCACGTTAGTAATGACTAGCCTTGAGAGAAAGTTTGGTCTCATCCTAGTAATGACTACCGTGACAGTAAGACAACTTGAGAGAAAGTTCGGTCTCACGTTAGTAATGACTAGCCTTGAGAGAAAGTTCGGTCTCACGTTAGTAATGACTACCGTGACAGTAAGACACATTGAGTGAAAGTTCGGTGTCACGTTAGTAATGACTACCGTGACAGTAAGACACATTGAGAGAAAGTTTGGTCTCACGTTAGTAATGACTAGCCTTGAGAGAAAGTTCGGTCTCACGTTAGTAATGACTACCGTGACAGTAAGACACATTGAGAGAAAGTTTGGTCTCACGTTAGTAATGACTAGCCTTGAGAGAAAGTTTGGTCTCACCATAGTAATGACTACCGTGACAGTAAGACACATTGAGTGAAAGTTCGGTGTCACGTTAGTAATGACTACCGTGACAGTAAGACACATTGAGTGAAAGTTCGGTGTCACGTTAGTAATGACTACCGTGACAGTAAGACACATTGAGTGAAAGTTCGGTCTCACGTTAGTAATGACTAGCCTTGAGAGGAAGTTCGGTGTCACGTTAGTAATGACTACCGTGACAGTAAGACATTGAGAGAAAGTTCGGTCTCACGTTAGTAATGACTAGCCTTGAGAGGAAGTTTGGTCTCACCCTAGTAATGACTACAGTGACAGTAAGCCATTGAGAGAAAGTTCGGTCTCACGTTAGTAATGACTAGCCTTGAGAGGAAGTTTGGTCTCACCCTAGTAATGACTACCGTGACAGTAAGACACCTTGAGAGAAAGTTCGGTCTCACGTTAGTAATGACTACCGTGACAGTAAGACACCTTGAGAGAAAGTTCGGTCTCACGTTAGTAATGACTACCGTGACAGTAAGACACATTGAGTGAAAGTTTGGTCTCACGTTAGTAATGACTACCGTGACAGTAAGACACCTTGAGAGAAAGTTCGGTCTCACGTTAGTAATGACTAGCCTTGAGAGAAAGTTCGGTCTCACGTTAGTAATGACTACCGTGACAGTAAGACACATTGAGAGAAAGTTTGGTCTCACGTTAGTAATGACTAGCCTTGAGAGAAAGTTTGGTCTCACCATAGTAATGACTACCGTGACAGTAAGACACATTGAGTGAAAGTTCGGTGTCACGTTAGTAATGACTACAGTGACAGTAAGACATACTGAGTGAAAGTTCGGTGTCACGTTAGTAATGACTACCGTGACAGTAAGACACATTGAGAGAAAGTTTGATCTCACGTTAGTAATGACTACCGTGACAGTAAGACACATTGATTGAAAGTTCGGTGTCACGTTAGTAATGACTACCGTGACAGTAAGACACATTGAGAGAAAGTTTGGTCTCACGTTAGTAATGACTACCGTGACAGTAAGACACATTGAGAGAAAGTTCGGTCTCACGTTAGTAATGACTACCGTGACAGTAAGACACATTGAGTGAAAGTTCGGTCTCACGTTAGTAATGACTACCGTGACAGTAAGACACATTGAGAGAAAGTTCGGTCTCACGTTAGTAATGACTACCGTGACAGTAAGACACATTGAGTGAAAGTTCGGTCTCACGTTAGTAATGACTACCGTGACAGTAAGACACCTTGAGAGAAAGTTTGCTCTGACGTTAGTAATGACTACCGTGACAGTAAGACACATTGAGAGAAAGTTTGGTCTCACGTTAGTAATGACTAGCCTTGAGAGAAAGTTTGGTCTCATCCTAGTAATGACTACCGCGACAGTAAGACAACTTAAGAGAAAGTTCGGTCTCACGTTAGTAATGACTAGCCTTGAGAGAAAGTTCGGTCTCACGTTAGTAATGACTACCGTGACAGTAAGACACATTGAGTGAAAGTTCGGTGTCACGTTAGTAATGACTACCGTGACAGTAAGACACATTGAGAGAAAGTTTGGTCTCACGTTAGTAATGACTAGCCTTGAGAGAAAGTTCGGTCTCACGTTAGTAATGACTACCGTGACAGTAAGACACATTGAGAGAAAGTTTGGTCTCACGTTAGTAATGACTAGCCTTGAGAGAAAGTTTGGTCTCACCATAGTAATGACTACCGTGACAGTAAGACACATTGAGTGAAAGTTCGGTGTCACGTTAGTAATGACTACCGTGACAGTAAGACACATTGAGTGAAAGTTCGGTGTCACGTTAGTAATGACTACCGTGACAGTAAGACACATTGAGTGAAAGTTCGGTCTCACGTTAGTAATGACTAGCCTTGAGAGGAAGTTCGGTGTCACGTTAGTAATGACTACCGTGACAGTAAGACATTGAGAGAAAGTTCGGTCTCACGTTAGTAATGACTAGCCTTGAGAGGAAGTTTGGTCTCACCCTAGTAATGACTACAGTGACAGTAAGCCATTGAGAGAAAGTTCGGTCTCACGTTAGTAATGACTAGCCTTGAGAGGAAGTTTGGTCTCACCCTAGTAATGACTACCGTGACAGTAAGACACCTTGAGAGAAAGTTCGGTCTCACGTTAGTAATGACTACCGTGACAGTAAGACACATTGAGAGAAAGTTTGGTCTCACGTTAGTAATGACTAGCCTTGAGAGAAAGTTTGGTCTCACCATAGTAATGACTACCGTGACAGTAAGACACATTGAGTGAAAGTTCGGTGTCACGTTAGTAATGACTACAGTGACAGTAAGACATACTGAGTGAAAGTTCGGTGTCACGTTAGTAATGACTACCGTGACAGTAAGACACATTGAGTGAAAGTTCGGTGTCACGTTAGTAATGACTACCGTGACAGTAAGACACATTGAGTGAAAGTTCGGTGTCACGTTAGTAATGACTACCGTGACAGTAAGACACATTGAGTGAAAGTTCGGTCTCACGTTAGTAATGACTACCTTGACAGTAAGACACCTTGAGAGAAAGTTCGGTCTCACGTTAGTAATGACTAGCCTTGAGAGGAAGTTTGGTCACCCTAGTAATGACTACCGTGACAGTAAGACATTGAGAGAAAGTTCGGTCTCACGTTAGTAATGACTAGCCTTGAGAGGAAGTTGGTCTCACCCTAGTAATGACTACAGTGACAGTAAGCCATTGAGAGAAAGTTCGGTCTCACGTTAGTAATGACTAGCCTTGAGAGGAAGTTTGGTCTCACCCTAGTAATGACTACCGTGACAGTAAGACACCTTGAGAGAAAGTTCGGTCTCACGTTAGTAATGACTACCGTGACAGTAAGACACCTTGAGAGAAAGTTCGGTCTCACGTTAGTAATGACTACCGTGACAGTAAGACACATTGAGAGAAATTTCGGTCTCACGTTAGTAATGACTACCGTGACAGTAAGACACATTGAGTGAAAGTTCGGTCTCACGTTAGTAATGACTACCGTGACAGTAAGACACCTTGAGAGAAAGTTTGCTCTCACGTTAGTAATGACTACCGTGACAGTAAGACACATTGAGAGAAAGTTTGGTCTCACGTTAGTAATGACTAGCCTTGAGAGAAAGTTTGGTCTCATCCTAGTAATGACTACCGTGACAGTAAGACACTTGAGAGAAAGTTCGGTCTCACGTTAGTAATGACTAGCCTTGAGAGAAAGTTCGGTCTCACGTTAGTAATGACTACCGTGACAGTAAGACACATTGAGTGAAAGTTCGGTCTCACGTTAGTAATGACTACCGTGACAGTAAGACACATTGAGAGAAAGTTGGTCTCACGTTAGTAATGACTAGCCTTGAGAGAAAGTTCGGTCTCACGTTAGTAATGACTACCGTGACAGTAAGACACATTGAGAGAAAGTTTGGTCTCACGTTAGTAATGACTAGCCTTGAGAGAAAGTTGGGTCTCACCATAGTAATGACTACCGTGACAGTAAGACACATTGAGTGAAAGTTCGGTGTCACGTTAGTAATGACTACCGTGACAGTAAGACACATTGAGTGAAAGTTCGGTGTCACGTTAGTAATGACTACCGTGACAGTAAGACACATTGAGTGAAAGTTCGGTCTCACGTAGTAGTAATGACTAGCCTTGAGAGGAAGTTCGGGTCACGTTAGTAATGACTACCGTGACAGTAAGACATTGAGAGAAAGTTCGGTCTCACGTTAGTAATGACTAGCCTTGAGAGGAAGTTTGGCTCACCCTAGTAATGACTACAGTGACAGTAAGCCATTGAGAGAAAGTTCGGTCTCACGTTAGTAATGACTAGCCTTGAGAGGAAGTTTGGTCTCACCCTAGTAATGACTACCGTGACAGTAAAGACACCTTGAGAGAAAGTTCGGTCTCACGTTAGTAATGACTACCGTGACAGTAAGACACCTTGAGAGAAAGCTCGGTCTCACGTTAGTAATGACTACCGTGACAGTAAGACACATTGAGTGAAAGTTGGTCTCACGTTAGTAATGACTACCGTGACAGTAAGACCCTTGAGAGAAAGTTCGGTCTCACGTTAGTAATGACTAGCCTTGAGAGAAAGTTCGGTCTCACGTTAGTAATGACTACCGTGACAGTAAGACACATTGAGAGAAAGTTCGGTCTCACGTTAATGAATGTGACAGTAAGACACTTGAGAGAAAGTTTGGTCTCACGTTAGTAATGACTACCGTGACAGTAAGACACATTGAGTGAAAGTTCGGTGTCACGTTAGTAATGACTACGTGACAGTAAGACATTGAGGAAAAGTTCGGTCTCACGTTAGTAATGACTACCGTGACAGTAAGACACATTGAGAGAAAGTTTGGTCTCACGTTAGTAATGACTACCGTGACAGTAAGACACATTGAGTGAAAGTTCGGTCTCACGTTAGTAAGACTACCGTGACAGTAGACACATTGAGAGAAAGTTTGGTCTCACGTTAGTAATGACTACCGTGACAGTAAGACACATTGAGAGAAAGTTCGGTCTCACGTTAGTAATGACTACCGTGACAGTAAGACACATTGAGTGAAAGTTCTGTCTCACGTTAGTAATGACTACCGTGACAGTAAGACACCATTGAGAGAAAGTTCGGTCTCACGTTAGTAATGACTACCGTGACAGTAAGACACATGAGTGAAATTTCGGTCTCACGTTAGTAATGACTACCGTGACAGTAAGACACCTTGAGAGAAAGTTTGCTCTCACGTTAGTAATGACTACCGTGACAGTAAGACACATTGAGAGAAAAGTTTTGTCTCACGTTAGTAATGAACTAGCCTTGAGAGAAAGTTTGGTCTCATCCTAGTAATGACTACCGTGACAGTAAGACACTTGAGAGAAAGTTCGGTCTCACGTTAGTAATGACTAGCTTGAGAGAAAGTTCGGTCTCACGTTAGTAATGACTACCGTGACAGTAAGACACATTGAGTGAAAGTTCGGTGTCACGTTAGTAATGACTACCGTGACAGTAAGACACATTGAGAGAAAGTTTGGTCTCACGTTAGTAATGACTAGCCTTGAGAGAAAATTTCGTCTCACGTTAGTAATGACTACCGTGACAGTAAGACACATTGAGAGAAAGTTGGTCTCACGTTAGTAATGACTAGCCTTGAGAGAAAGTTTGGTCTCACCATTAGTACAGACTACCGTGACAGTAAGACACATTGAGTGAAAGTTCGGTGTCACGTTAGTAATGACTACCGTGACAGTAAGACACATTGAGTGAAAGTTCGGTGTCACGTTAGTAATGACTACCGTGACAGTAAGACAACACATTGAGTGAAGTTCGGTCTCACGTTAGTAATGACTAGCCTTGAGAGGAAGTTCGGTGTCACGTTAGTAATGACTACCGTGACAGTAAGACATATTGAGAGAAGTTCGGTCTCACGTTAGTAATGACTAGCCTTGAGAGAAGTTGGTCTCACCCTAGTAATGACTACCGTGACAGTAAGCCATTGAGAGAAAGTTCGGTCTCACGTTAGTAATGACTAGCTTGAGAGGAAGTTGGTCTCACCCTAGTAATGACTACCGTGACAGTAAGACACCTTGAGAGAAAGTTCGGTCTCACGTTAGTAATGACTACCGTGACAGTAAGACACATTGAGAGAAAGTTCGGTCTCACGTTAGTAATGACTAGCCTTGAGAGAAAGTTTGGTCTCACGTTAGATGACTACCGTGACAGTAAGACACATTGAGTGAAAGTTCGGTCTCACGTTAGTAATGACTACAGTGACAGTAAGACATACTGAGTGAAAGTTCGGTGTCACGTTAGTAATGACTACCGTGACAGTAAGACACATTGAGTGAAAGTTCGGTGTCACGTTAGTAATGACTACCGTGACAGTAAGACACATTGATTGAAAGTTCGGTGTCACGTTAGTAATGACTACCGTGACAGTAAGACACATTGAGTGAAAGTTCGATCTCACGTTAGTAATGACTACCTTGACAGTAAGACACTTGAGAGAAAGTTCGGTCTCACGTTAGTAATGACTAGCTTGAGAGGAAGTTTGGTCACCTAGTAATGACTACCGTGACAGTAAGACATTGAGAGAAAGTTCGGTCTCACGTTAGTAATGACTAGCCTTGAGAGAAGTTTTGGTCTCACTAGTAATGACTACAGTGACAGTAAGCATTGAGAGAAAATTCGGTCTCACGTAGTAATGACTAGCCTTGAGAGGAAGTTTGGTCTCACCCTAGTAATGACTACCGTGACAGTAAGACACCTTGAGAGAAAGTTCGGTCTCACGTTAGTAATGACTACCGTGACAGTAAGACACCTTGAGAGAAAGCTCGGTCTCACGTTAGTAATGACTACCGTGACAGTAAGACACATTGAGTGAAAGTTTGGTCTCACGTTAGTAATGACTACCGTGACAGTAAAGCACCTTGAGAGAAAGTTCGGTCTCACGTTAGTAATGAACTACCGTGACAGTAAGACACATTGAGAGAAAGTTTGATCTCACGTTAGTAATGACTACCGTGACAGTAAGACACATTGATTGAAAGTTCGGTCTCACGTTAGTAATGACTACCGTGACAGTAAGACACATTGAGTGAAAGTTTGGTCTCACGTTAGTAATGACTACCGTGACAGTAAAGACACCTTGAGAGAAAGTTCGGTCTCACGTTAATAATGACTACCGTGACAGTAAGACACATTGAGAGAAAGTTCGGTGTCACGTAGTAATGACTACGTGACAGTAAGACACATTGAGAGAAAGTTCGGTCTCACGTTAGTAATGACTACCGTGACAGTAAGACACATTGAGAGAAATTCGGTGTCACGTTAGTAATGATTACCGTGACAGTAAGACACATTGAGGAAAGTTCGGTCTCACGTTAGTATGACTACCGTGACAGTAAGACACATTGAGAGAGAAAGTTCGGTGTCACGTTTAGTAATGACTACCGTGACAGTAAGACACATTGAGAGAAAGTTCGGTCTCACGTTAGTAATGACTACCGTGACAGTAAGACACATTGAGAGAAAGTTCGGTGTCACGTTAGTAATGACTACCGTGACAGTAAGACACATGAGTGAAAGTTCGGTCTCACGTTAGTAATGACTACCGTGACAGTAAGACACATTGAGGAGAAAGTTTGGTCTCACGTTAGTAATGACTACCGTGACAGTAAGACACATTGAGAGAAAGTTCGGTGTCACGTTAGTAATGACTACCGTGACAGTAAGACACATTGAGTGAAAGTTCGGTCTCACGTTAGTAATGACTACCGTGACAGTAAGACACATTGAGAGAAAGTTTGGTCTCACGTTAGTAATGACTACCGTGACAGTAAGGAACATGAGAGAAAGTTCGGTCTCACGTTAGTAATGACTCCGTGACAGTAAGACACATTGAGTGAAAGTTCGGTCTCACGTTAGTAATGACTACCGTGACAGTAAGACACCTTGAGAGAAAGTTTGCTCTCACGTTAGTAATGACCTACCGTGACAGTAAGACACATTGAGAGAAAGTTTGGTCTCACGTTAGTAATGACTAGCCTTGAGAGAAAGTTTGGTCTCATCCTAGTAATGACTACCGCGACAGTAAGACACCTTGAGAGAATGTTCGGTCTCACGTTAGTAATGACTAGCCTTGAGAGAAAGTTCGGTGTCACGTAGTAATGACTACCGTGACAGTAAGACAACATTGAGTGAAAGTTCGGTGTCACGTTAGTAATGACTACCGTGACAGTAAGACACATTGAGAGAAAGTTCGGTCTCACGTTAGTAATGACTACCTTGAGAGGAAGTTCGGTCTCACGTTAGTAATGACTACCGTGACAGTAAGACATTGAGAGAAAGTTCGGTCTCACGTTAGTAATGACTAGCCTTGAGAGGAAGTTTGGTCTCACCCTAGTAATGACTACCGTGACAGTAAGCCATTGAGAGAAAGTTCGGTCTCACGTTAGTAATGACTACCGTGACAGTAAAGCACCTTGAGAGAAAGTTCGGTCTCACGTTAGTAATGACTACCGTGACAGTAAGACACATTGAGAGAAAGTTCGGTCTCACGTTAGTAATGACTACCGTGACAGTAAGACACATTGAGTGAAAGTTCGGTCTCACGTTAGTAATGACTACCGTGACAGTAAGACACATTGAGAGAAAGTTCGGTGTCACGTTAGTAATGACTACCGTGACAGTAAGACACATTGAGAGAAAGTTCGGTCTCACGTTAGTAATGACTAGCCTTGAGAGAAAGTTTGGTCTCATCCTAGTAATGACTACCGCGACAGTAAGACACCTTGAGAGAAAGTTCGGTCTCACGTTAGTAATGACTAGCCTTGAGAGAAAGTTCGGTCTCACGTAGTAATGACTACCGTGACAGTAAGACACATTGAGAGAAAGTTCGGTGTCACGTTAGTAATGACTACCGTGACAGTAAGACACATTGAGTGAAAGTTCGGTCTCACGTTAGTAATGACTAGCCTTGAGAGGAAGTTCGGTCTCACGTTAGTAATGACTACCGTGACAGTAAGACATTGAGAGAAAGTTCGGTCTCACGTTAGTAATGACTACCTTGAGAGGAAGTTTGGTCTCACCCTAGTAATGACTACAGTGACAGTAAGCCATTGAGAGAAAGTTCGGTCTCACGTTAGTAATGACTAGCCTTGAGAGGAAAGTTTGGTCTCACGTTAGTAATGACTACCGTGACAGTAACACATTGAGTGAAAGTTTGGTCTCACGTTAGTAATGACTACCGTGACAGTAAGACACCTTGAGAGAAAGTTCGGTCTCACGTTAGTAATGACTACCGTGACAGTAAGACACATTGAGAGAAAGTTTGGTCTCACGTTAGTAATGACTACCGTGACAGTAAGACACATTGAGAGAAAGTTCGGTCTCACGTTAGTAATGACTACCGTGACAGTAAGCACATTGAGAAAAAGTTCGGTCTCACGTTAGTAATGACTACCGTGACAGTAAGACACATTGAGAGAAAGTTCGGTCTCACGTTAGTAATGACTACCGTGACAGTAAGACACATTGAGAGAAAGTTGCTCTCACGTTAGTAATGACTACCGTGACAGTAAGACACATTGAGAGAAAGTTTGGTCTCACGTTAGTAATGACTACTTGAGAGAAAGTTTGGTCTCATCCTAGTAATGACTACCGCGACAGTAACACCTTGAGAAATGTTCGGTCTCACGTTAGTAATGACTAGCCTTGAGAGAAAGTTCGGTGTCACGTTAGTAATGACTACCGTGACAGTAAGACACATTGAGTGAAAGTTCGGTGTCACGTTAGTAATGACTACCGTGACAGTAAGACACATTGAGTGAAAGTTCGGTCTCACGTTAGTAATGACTAGCCTTGAGAGGAAGTTCGGTGTCACGTTAGTAATGACTACCGTGACAGTAAGACATTGAGAGAAAGTTCGGTCTCACGTTAGTAATGACTAGCCTTGAGAGATTTGGTCTCACCCTAGTAATGACTACAGTGACAGTAAGCCATTGAGAGAAAGTTCGGTCTCACGTTAGTAATGACTAGCCTTGAGAGGAAGTTTGGTCTCACCCTAGTAATGACTACCGTGACAGTAAGACACATTGAGTGAAAGTTTGGTCTCACGTTAGTAATGACTACCGTGACAGTAAAGCACCTTGAGAGAAAGTTCGGTCTCACGTTAGTAATGACTACCGTGACAGTAAGACACATTGAGAGAAAGTTTGATCTCACGTTAGTAATGACTACCGTGACAGTAAGACACATTGAGAGAAAGTTTGATCTCACGTTAGTAATGACTACCGTGACAGTAAGACACATTGAGAGAAAGTTCGGTCTCACGTTAGTAATGACTACCGTGACAGTAAGACACATTGAGAAAGTTCGGTCTCACGTTAGTAATGACTACCGTGACAGTAAGACACCTTGAGAGAAAGTTCGGTCTCACGTTAGTAATGACTACCGTGACAGTAAGACACATTGAGAGAAAGTTCGGTCTCACGTTAGTAATGACTAGCCTTGAGAGAAAGTTTGGTCTCACCCTAGTAATGACTACCGTGACAGTAAGACACATTGAGAGAAAGTTCGGTCTCACGTTAGTAATGACTACCGTGACAGTAAGCACCTTGAGAGAAAGTTCGGTCTCACGTTAGTAATGACTACCGTGACAGTAAGCACATTGAGAGAAAGTTCGGTCTCACGTTAGTAATGACTACCGTGACAGTAAGACACATTGAGAGAAAGTTCGGTCTCACGTTAGTAATGACTACCGTGACAGTAAGACACATTGAGTGAAAGTTCGGTCTCACGTTAGTAATGACTACCGTGACAGTAAGACACATTGAGAGAAAGTTCGGTCTCACGTTAGTAATGACTACCGTGACAGTAAGACACTTGAGAGAAAGTTCGGTCTCACGTTAGTAATGACTAGCCTTGAGAGAAAGTTTGGTCTCATCCTAGTAATGACTACCGTGACAGTAAGACACCTTGAGAGAAAGTTCGGTCTCACGTTAGTACTGACTAGCCTTGAGAGAAGTTTGGTCTCACGTTAGTAATGACTACCGTGACAGTAAGACACATTGAGTGAAAGTTTGGTCTCACGTTAGTAATGACTACCGTGACAGTAAAGCACCTTGAGAAAGTTCGGTCTCACGTTAGTAATGACTACCGTGACAGTAAGACACCTTGAGAGAAAGTTTGCTCTCACGTTAGTAATGACTACCGTGACAGTAAGACACATTGAGAGAAAGTTTGGTCTCACGTTAGTAATGACTAGCCTTGAGAGAAAGTTTGGTCTCATCCTAGTAATGACTACCGCGACAGTAAGACACCTTGAGAGAATGTTCGGTCTCACGTTAGTAATGACTAGCCTTGAGAGAAAGTTCGGTGTCACGTTAGTAATGACTACCGTGACAGTAAGACACATTGAGTGAAAGTTCGGTGTCACGTTAGTAATGACTACCGTGACAGTAAGACACATTGAGTGAAAGTTCGGTCTCACGTTAGTAATGACTAGCCTTGAGAGAAGTTCGGTGTCACGTTAGTAATGACTACCGTGACAGTAAGACATTGAGAGAAAGTTCGGTCTCACGTTAGTAATGACTAGCCTTGAGAGGAAGTTTGGTCTCACCCTAGTAATGACTACAGTGACAGTAAGCCATTGAGAGAAAGTTCGGTCTCACGTTAGTAATGACTAGCCTTGAGAGGAAGTTTGGTCTCACCCTAGTAATGACTACCGTGACAGTAAGACACATTGAGTGAAAGTTTGGTCTCACGTTAGTAATGACTACCGTGACAGTAAAGCACCTTGAGAGAAAGTTCGGTCTCACGTTAGTAATGACTACCGTGACAGTAAGACACATTGAGAGAAAGTTTGATCTCACGTTAGTAATGACTACCGTGACAGTAAGACACATTGAGAGAAAGTTTGATCTCACGTTAGTAATGACTACCGTGACAGTAAGACACATTGAGAGAAAGTTCGGTCTCACGTTAGTAATGACTACCGTGACAGTAAGACACATTGAGAGAAAGTTCGGTCTCACGTTAGTAATGACTACCGTGACAGTAAGACACCTTGAGAGAAAGTTCGGTCTCACGTTAGTAATGACTACCGTGACAGTAAGACACATTGAGAGAAAGTTCGGTCTCACGTTAGTAATGACTAGCCTTGAGAGGAAGTTTGGTCTCACCCTAGTAATGACTACCGTGACAGTAAGACACCTTGAGAGAAGTTCGGTCTCACGTTAGTAATGACTACCGTGACAGTAAGACACCTTGAGAGAAAGTTCGGTCTCACGTTAGTAATGACTACCGTGACAGTAAGCACTTGAGAGAAAGTTCGGTCTCACGTTAGTAATGACTACCGTGACAGTAAACACATTGAGAGAAAGTTCGGTCTCACGTTAGTAATGACTACCGTGACAGTAAGACACATTGAGAGAAAGTTCGGTCTCACGTTAGTAATGACTACCGTGACAGTAAGACACATTGAGAGAAAGTTCGGTCTCACGTTAGTAATGACTACCGTGACAGTAAGACACCTTGAGAGAAAGTTCGGTCTCACGTTAGTAATGACTAGCCTTGAGAGAAAGTTTGGTCTCATCCTAGTAATGACTACCGTGACAGTAAGACACATTGAGAGAAAGTTCGGTCTCACGTTAGTAATGACTAGCCTTGAGAGAAAGTTCGGTCTCACGTTAGTAATGACTACCGTGACAGTAAGACACATTGAGTGAAAGTTCGGTGTCACGTTAGTAATGACTACCGTGACAGTAAGACACATTGATTGAAAGTTCGGTGTCACGTTAGTAATGACTACCGTGACAGTAAGACACATTGAGTGAAAGTTCGATCTCACGTTAGTAATGACTACCTTGACAGTAAGACACCTTGAGAGAAAGTTCGGTCTCACGTTAGTAATGACTAGCCTTGAGAGGAAGTTTGGTCTCACCCTAGTAATGACTACCGTGACAGTAAGACATTGAGAGAAAGTTCGGTCTCACGTTAGTAATGACTAGTCTTGAGAGGAAGTTTGGTCTCACCCTAGTAATGACTACAGTGACAGTAAGCCATTGAGAGAAAGTTCGGTCTCACGTTAGTAATGACTACCGTGACAGTAAGACACATTGAGAGAAAGTTCGGTGTCACGTTAGTAATGACTACCGTGACAGTAAGACACATTGAGAGAAAGTTCGGTCTCACGTTAGTAATGACTACCGTGACAGTAAGACACATTGAGAGAAAGTTCGGTCTCACGTTAGTAATGACTACCGTGACAGTAAGACACATTGAGAGAAAGTTCGGTCTCACGTTAGTAATGACTACCGTGACAGTAAGACACATGAGAGAAAGTTCGGTCTCACGTTAGTAATGACTACCGTACAGTAAAACACATTGAGAGAAGTTCGGTCTCACGTTAGTAATGACTACCGTGACAGTAAGACACATTGAGTGAAAGTTCGGTCTCACGTTAGTAATGACTACCGTGACAGTAAGACGCATTGAGTGAAAGTTCGGTCTCACGTTAGTAATGACTACCGTGACAGTAAGACACATTGAGTGAAAGTTTGGTCTCACGTTGTAATGACTACCGTGACAGTAAAGCACCTTGAGAGAAAGTTCGGTCTCACGTTAGTAATGACTACCGTGACAGTAAGACACATTGAGAGAAAGTTCGGTCTCACGTTAGTAATGACTACCGTGACAGTAAGACACATTGATTGAAAGTTCGGTGTCACGTTAGTAATGACTACCGTGACAGTAAGACACATTGAGTGAAAGTTCGATCTCACGTTAGTAATGACTACCTTGACAGTAAGACACCTTGAGAGAAAGTTCGGTCTCACGTTAGTAATGACCAGCCTTGAGAGAAGTTTGGTCTCACCTAGTAATGACTACCGTGACAGTAAGACACATTGAGAGAAAGTTTGGTCTCACGTTAGTAATGACTAGCCTTGAGAGAAAGTTTGGTCTCATCTAGTAATGACTACCGCGACAGTAAGACAACTTAGAGAAAGTTCGGTCTCACGTTAGTAATGACTACCTTGAGAGAAAGTTCGTTCTCACGTTAGTAATGACTACCGTGACAGTAAGACACATTGAGTGAAAGTTCGGTGTCACGTTAGTAATGACTACCGTGACAGTAAGACACATTGAGAGAAAGTTTGGTCTCACGTTAGTAATGACTAGCCTTGAGAGAAAGTTCGGTCTCACGTTAGTAATGACTACCGTGACAGTAAGACACATTGAGAGAAAGTTTGGTCTCACGTTAGTAATGACTAGCCTTGAGAGAAAGTTTGGTCTCACCATAGTAATGACTACCGTGACAGTAAGACACATTGAGTGAAAGTTCGGTGTCACGTTAGTAATGACTATAGTGACAGTAAGACACATTGAGTGAAAGTTCGGTGTCACGTTAGTAATGACTACCGTGACAGTAAGACACATTGAGTGAAAGTTCGGTCTCACGTTAGTAATGACTAGCCTTGAGAGAAGTTCGGTCTCACCCTAGTAATGACTACAGTGACAGTAAGCCATTGAGAGAAAGTTCGGTCTCACGTTAGTAATGACTAGCCTTGAGAGGAAGTTTGGTCTCACCCTAGTAATGACTACCGTGACAGTAAGACACCTTGAGAGAAAGTTCGGTCTCACGTTAGTAATGACTACCGTGACAGTAAGACACCTTGAGAGAAAGTTCGGTCTCACGTTAGTAATGACTACCGTGACAGTAAGACACATTGAGTGAAAGTTTGGTCTCACGTTAGTAATGACTACCGTGACAGTAAAGCACCTTGAGAGAAAGTTCGGTCTCACGTTAGTAATGACTACCGTGACAGTAAGACACATTGAGAGAAAGTTTGATCTCACGTTAGTAATGACTACCGTGACAGTAAGACACATTGATTGAAAGTTCGGTCTCACGTTAGTAATGACTACCGTGACAGTAAGACACATTGAGTGATAGTTTGGTCTCACGTTAGTAATGACTACCGTTACAGTAAGAGCACCTTGAGAGAAAGTTCGGTCTCACGTTAGTAATGACTACCGTGACAGTAAGACACATTGAGAGAAAGTTCGGTGTCACGTTAGTAATGACTACCGTGACAGTAAGACACATTGAGTTAAAGTTCGGTCTCACGTTAGTAATGACTAGCCTTGAGAGGAAGTTCGGTGTCACGTTAGTAATGACTACCGTGACAGTAAGACATTGAGAGAAAGTTCGGTCTCACGTTAGTAATGACTAGCCTTGAGAGGAAGTTTGGTCTCACCCTAGTAATGACTACAGTGACAGTAAGCCATTGAGAGAAAGTTCGGTCTCACGTTAGTAATGACTAGCCTTGAGAGGAAGTTTGGTCTCACCCTAGTAATGACTACCGTGACAGTAAGACACCTTGAGAGAAAGTTCGGTCTCACGTTAGTAATGACTACCGTGACAGTAAGACACATTGAGAGAAAGTTCGGTGTCACGTTAGTAATGACTACCGTGACAGTAAGACACATTGAGAGAAAGTTCGGTCTCACGTTAGTAATGACTACCGTGACAGTAAGACACATTGAGAGAAAGTTCGGTCTCACGTTAGTAATGACTACCGTGACAGTAAGACACATTGAGAGAAAGTTCGGTGTCACGTTAGTAATGACTACCGTGACAGTAAGACACATTGATTGAAAGTTCGGTCTCACGTTAGTAATGACTACCGTGACAGTAAGACACATTGAGAGAAAGTTCGGTCTCACGTTAGTAATGACTACCGTAACAGTAAGACACATTGAGAGAAAGTTCGGTCTCACGTTAGTAATGACTACCGTGACAGTAAGACACATTGAGTGAAAGTTCGGTCTCACGTTAGTAATGACTACCGTGACAGTAAGACACATTGAGTGAAAGTTCGGTCTCACGTTAGTAATGACTACCGTGACAGTAAGACACATTGAGTGAAAGTTCGGTCTCACGTTAGTAATGACTACCGTGACAGTAAGACACATTGAGTGAAAGTTTGGTCTCACGTTAGTAATGACTACCGTGACAGTAAAGCACCTTGAGAGAAAGTTCGGTCTCACGTTAGTAATGACTACCGTGACAGTAAGACACATTGAGAGAAAGTTTGATCTCACGTTAGTAATGACTACCGTGACAGTAAGCACCTTGAGAGAAAGTTCGGTCTCACGTTAGTAATGACTACCGTGACAGTAAAGCACCTTGAGAGAAAGTTCGGTCTCACGTAGTAATGACTACCGTGACAGTAAGACACCTTGAGAGAAAGTTTGGTCTCACGTTAGTAATGACTACCGTGACAGTAGACACATTGATTGAAAGTTCGGTGTCACGTTAGTAATGACTACCGTGACAGTAAGACACATTGATTGAAAGTTCGGTCTCACGTTAGTAATGACTACCGTGACAGTAAGACACATTGAGAGAAAGTTCGGTGTCACGTTAGTAATGACTACCGTGACAGTAAGACACATTGAGTGAAGTTCGGTCTCACGTTAGTAATGACTACCGTGACAGTAAGACACATTGAGAGAAAGTTTGGTCTCACGTTAGTAATGACTACCGTGACAGTAAGACACATTGAGTGAAAGTTCGGTCTCACGTTAGTAATGACTACCGTGACAGTAAGACACATTGAGAGAAAGTTTGGTCTCACGTTAGTAATGACTACCGTGACAGTAAGACACATTGAGAGAAAGTTCGGTCTCACGTTAGTAATGACTACCGTGACAGTAAGACACATTGAGTGAAAGTTCGGTCTCACGTTAGTAATGACTACCGTGACAGTAAGACACATTGAGAGAAAGTTCGGTCTCACGTTAGTAATGACTACCGTGACAGTAAGACACATTGAGTGAAAGTTCGGTCTCACGTTAGTAATGACTACCGTGACAGTAAGACACATTGAGAGAAAGTTTGGTCTCACGTTAGTAATGACTACCGTGACAGTAAGACACATTGAGAGAAAGTTTGGTCTCACGTTAGTAATGACTAGCCTTGAGAGAAAGTTTGGTCTCATCCTAGTAATGACTACCGCGACAGTAAGACACCTTGAGAGAAAGTTCGGTCTCACGTTAGTAATGACTAGCCTTGAGAGAAAGTTCGGTCTCACGTTAGTAATGACTACCGTGACAGTAAGACACATTGAGAGAAAGTTTGGTCTCACGTTAGTAATGACTAGCCTTGAGAGAAAGTTTGGTCTCACCATAGTAATGACTACCGTGACAGTAAGACACATTGAGAGAAAGTTCGGTCTCACGTTAGTAATGACTACCGTGACAGTAAGACATACTGAGAGAAAGTTCGGTGTCACGTTAGTAATGACTACCGTGACAGTAAGACACATTGAGTGAAAGTTCGGTCTCACGTTAGTAATGACTACCGTGACAGTAAGACACATTGAGAGAAAGTTCGGTCTCACGTTAGTAATGACTACCGTGACAGTAAGACACATTGAGAGAAAGTTCGGTCTCACGTTAGTAATGACTAGCCTTGAGAGGAAGTTTGGTCACCCTAGTAATGACTACCGTGACAGTAAGACATTGAGAGAAAGTTCGGTCTCACGTTAGTAATGACTAGCCTTGAGAGAAGTTTGGTCTCACCCTAGTAATGACTACCGTGACAGTAAGCCATTGAGAGAAAGTTCGGTCTCACGTTAGTAATGACTAGCCTTGAGAGGAAGTTTGGTCTCACCCTAGTAATGACTACCGTGACAGTAAGACACTTGAGAGAAAGTTCGGTCTCACGTTAGTAATGACTACCGTGACAGTAAGACACCTTGAGAGAAAGTTCGGTCTCACGTTAGTAATGACTACCGTGACAGTAAGACACATTGAGTGAAAGTTTGGTCTCACGTTAGTAATGACTACCGTGACAGTAAGACACCTTGAGAGAAAGTTCGGTCTCACGTTAGTAATGACTACCGTGACAGTAAGACACATTGAGAGAAAGTTTGATCTCACGTTAGTAATGACTACCGTGACAGTAAGACACATTGAGTGAAAGTTCGGTCTCACGTTAGTAATGACTACCGTGACAGTAAGACACATTGAGAGAAAGTTCGGTGTCACGTTAGTAATGACTACCGTGACAGTAAGACACATTGAGAGAAAGTTCGGTCTCACGTTAGTAATGACTACCGTGACAGTAAGACACATTGAGAGAAAGTTCGATCTCACGTTAGTAATGACTACCTTGACAGTAAGACACCTTGAGAGAAAGTTCGGTCTCACGTTAGTAATGACTAGCCTTGAGAGGAAGTTTGGTCTCACCCTAGTAATGACTACCGTGACAGTAAGACATTGAGAGAAAGTTCGGTCTCACGTTAGTAATGACTAGCCTTGAGAGGAAGTTTGGTCTCACCCTAGTAATGACTACAGTGACAGTAAGCCATTGAGAGAAAGTTCGGTCTCACGTTAGTAATGACTACCGTGACAGTAAGACACATTGAGAGAAAGTTCGGTGTCACGTTAGTAATGACTACCGTGACAGTAAGACACATTGAGAGAAAGTTCGGTCTCACGTTAGTAATGACTACCGTGACAGTAAGACACATTGAGAGAAAGTTCGGTCTCACGTTAGTAATGACTACCGTGACAGTAAGACACATTGAGAGAAAGTTCGGTCTCACGTTAGTAATGACTACCGTGACAGTAAGACACATTGAGAGAAAGTTCGGTCTCACGTTAGTAATGACTACCGTAACAGTAAAACACATTGAGAGAAAGTTCGGTCTCACGTTAGTAATGACTACCGTGACAGTAAGACACATTGAGTGAAAGTTCGGTCTCACGTTAGTAATGACTACCGTGACAGTAAGACACATTGAGTGAAAGTTCGGTCTCACGTTAGTAATGACTACCGTGACAGTAAGACACATTGAGTGAAAGTTTGGTCTCACGTTAGTAATGACTACCGTGACAGTAAAGCACCTTGAGAGAAAGTTCGGTCTCACGTTAGTAATGACTACCGTGACAGTAAGACACATTGAGTGAAAGTTCGGTGTCACGTTAGTAATGACTACCGTGACAGTAAGACACATTGAGTGAAAGTTCGGTGTCACGTTAGTAATGACTACCGTGACAGTAAGACACATTGAGTGAAAGTTCGGTCTCACGTTAGTAATGACTACCGTGACAGTAAGACACCTTGAGAGAAAGTTCGGTCTCACGTTAGTAATGACCAGCCTTGAGAGGAAGTTTGGTCTCACGTTAGTAATGACTACCGTGACAGTAAGACACATTGAGAGAAAGTTTGGTCTCACGTTAGTAATGACTAGCCTTGAGAGAAAGTTTGGTCTCATCCTAGTAATGACTACCGCGACAGTAAGACAACTTAAGAGAAAGTTCGGTCTCACGTTAGTAATGACTAGCCTTGAGAGAAAGTTCGGTCTCACGTTAGTAATGACTACCGTGACAGTAAGACACATTGAGTGAAAGTTCGGTGTCACGTTAGTAATGACTACCGTGACAGTAAGACACATTGAGAGAAAGTTTGGTCTCACGTTAGTAATGACTAGCCTTGAGAGAAAGTTCGGTCTCACGTTAGTAATGACTACCGTGACAGTAAGACACATTGAGAGAAAGTTTGGTCTCACGTTAGTAATGACTAGCCTTGAGAGAAAGTTTGGTCTCACCATAGTAATGACTACCGTGACAGTAAGACACATTGAGTGAAAGTTCGGTGTCACGTTAGTAATGACTACCGTGACAGTAAGACACATTGAGTGAAAGTTCGGTCTCACGTTAGTAATGACTACCGTGACAGTAAGACACATTGAGTGAAAGTTCGGTCTCACGTTAGTAATGACTAGCCTTGAGAGGAAGTTCGGTCTCACCTAGTAATGACTACCGTGACAGTAAGACATTGAGAGAAAGTTCGGTCTCACGTTAGTAATGACTAGCCTTGAGAGGAAGTTTGGTCTCACGTAGTAATGACTACCGTGACAGTAAGACACCTTGAGAGAAAGTTCGGTCTCACGTTAGTAATGACTACCGTGACAGTAAGACACCTTGAGAGAAAGTTCGGTCTCACGTTAGTAATGACTACCGTGACAGTAAGACACATTGAGTGAAAGTTCGGTCTCACGTTAGTAATGACTACCGTGACAGTAAGACACCTTGAGAGAAAGTTCGGTCTCACGTTAGTAATGACTACCGTGACAGTAAGACACATTGAGAGAAAGTTTGGTCTCACGTTAGTAATGACTACCGTGACAGTAAGACACATTGAGAGAAAGTTCGGTCTCACGTTAGTAATGACTACCGTGACAGTAAGACACATTGAGTGAAAGTTTGGTCTCACGTTAGTAATGACTACCGTGACAGTAAGACACCTTGAGAGAAAGTTCGGTCTCACGTTAGTAATGACTACCGTGACAGTAAGACACATTGAGAGAAAGTTCGGTCTCACGTTAGTAATGACTACCGTGACAGTAAGACACATTGAGTGAAAGTTCGGTCTCACGTTAGTAATGACTAGCCTTGAGAGAAGTTCGGTGTCACGTTAGTAATGACTACCGTGACAGTAAGACATTGAGAGAAAGTTCGGTCTCACGTTAGTATGACTAGCCTTGAGAGGAAGTTTGGTCTCACCCTAGTAATGACTACAGTGACAGTAAGCCATTGAGAGAAAGTTCGGTCTCACGTTAGTAATGACTAGCCTTGAGAGGAAGTTTGGTCTCACCCTAGTAATGACTACCGTGACAGTAAGACACCTTGAGAGAAAGTTCGGTCTCACGTTAGTAATGACTACCGTGACAGTAAGACACATTGAGAGAAAGTTCGGTCTCACGTTAGTAATGACTACCGTGACAGTAAGACACATTGAGAGAAAGTTCGGTCTCACGTTAGTAATGACTACCGTGACAGTAAGACACATTGAGAGAAAGTTCGGTCTCACGTTAGTAATGACTACCGTGACAGTAAGACACATTGAGAGAAAGTTCGGTGTCACGTTAGTAATGACTACCGTGACAGTAAGACACATTGATTGAAAGTTCGGTCTCACGTTAGTAATGACTACCGTGACAGTAAGACACATTGAGAGAAAGTTCGGTGTCACGTTAGTAATGACTACCGTGACAGTAAGACACATTGAGAGAAAGTTCGGTCTCACGTTAGTAATGACTACCGTGACAGTAAGACACATTGAGTGAAAGTTCGGTCTCACGTTAGTAATGACTACCGTGACAGTAAGACACATTGAGTGAAAGTTCGGTCTCACGTTAGTAATGACTACCGTGACAGTAAGACACATTGAGTGAAAGTTCGGTCTCACGTTAGTAATGACTACCGTGACAGTAAGACACATTGAGTGAAAGTTTGGTCTCACGTTAGTAATGACTACCGTGACAGTAAGCACCTTGAGAGAAAGTTCGGTCTCACGTTAGTAATGACTACCGTGACAGTAAGACACATTGAGAGAAAGTTTGTCTCACGTTAGTAATGACTACCGTGACAGTAAGCACCTTGAGAGAAAGTTCGGTCTCACGTTAGTAATGACTACCGTGACAGTAAAGCACCTTGAGAGAAAGTTCGGTCTCACGTTAGTAATGACTACCGTGACAGTAAGACACATTGAGAGAAAGTTTGGTCTCACGTTAGTAATGACTACCGTGACAGTAAGACACATTGATTGAAAGTTCGGTGTCACGTTAGTAATGACTACCGTGACAGTAAGACACATTGATTGAAAGTTCGGTCTCACGTTAGTAATGACTACCGTGACAGTAAGACACATTGAGAGAAAGTTCGGTCTCACGTTAGTAATGACTACCGTGACAGTAAGACACATTGAGAGAAAGTTCGGTGTCACGTTAGTAATGACTACCGTGACAGTAAGACACATTGAGAGAAAGTTTGGTCTCACGTTAGTAATGACTACCGTGACAGTAAGACACATTGAGAGAAAGTTCGGTGTCACGTTAGTAATGACTACCGTGACAGTAAGACACATTGAGAGAAAGTTTGGTCTCACGTTAGTAATGACTACCGTGACAGTAAGACACATTGAGAGAAAGTTCGGTCTCACGTTAGTAATGACTACCGTGACAGTAAGACACATTGAGTGAAAGTTCGGTCTCACGTTAGTAATGACTACCGTGACAGTAAGACACATTGAGAGAAAGTTCGGTCTCACGTTAGTAATGACTACCGTGACAGTAAGACACATTGAGTGAAAGTTCGGTCTCACGTTAGTAATGACTACCGTGACAGTAAGACACATTGAGAGAAAGTTTGGTCTCACGTTAGTAATGACTACCGTGACAGTAAGACACATTGAGAGAAAGTTTGGTCTCACGTTAGTAATGACTAGCCTTGAGAGAAGTTTGGTCTCATCCTAGTAATGACTACCGTGACAGTAAGACACCTTGAGAGAAAGTTCGGTCTCACGTTAGTAATGACTAGCCTTGAGAGAAAGTTCGGTCTCACGTTAGTAATGACTACCGTGACAGTAAGACACATTGAGAGAAAGTTTGGTCTCACGTTAGTAATGACTAGCCTTGAGAGAAAGTTTGGTCTCACCATAGTAATGACTACCGTGACAGTAAGACACATTGAGTGAAAGTTCGGTGTCACGTTAGTAATGACTACAGTGACAGTAAGACATACTGAGTGAAAGTTCGGTGTCACGTTAGTAATGACTACCGTGACAGTAAGACACATTGAGTGA
The DNA here is from genome assembly GCA_032433765.1 of Megaustenia siamemsis. Classification (NCBI taxonomy): domain Eukaryota; kingdom Metazoa; phylum Mollusca; class Gastropoda; order Stylommatophora; family Ariophantidae; genus Megaustenia; species Megaustenia siamemsis. Next base: position 59,326,379 of record JAVIAB010000046.1, read on the forward strand.
AAGTTCGGTGTCACGTTAGTAATGACTACCGTGACAGTAAGACACATTGAGTGAAAGTTCGATCTCACGTTAGTAATGACTACCTTGACAGTAAGACACCTTGAGAGAAAGTTCGGTCTCACGTTAGTAATGACTAGCCTTGAGAGGAAGTTTGGTCACCCTAGTAATGACTACCGTGACAGTAAGACATTGAGAGAAAGTTCGGTCTCACGTTAGTAATGACTAGCCTTGAGAGGAAGTTTGGTCTCACCCTAGTAATGACTACCGTGACAGTAAGCCATTGAGAGAAAGTTCGGTCTCACGTTAGTAATGACTAGCCTTGAGAGGAAGTTTGGTCTCACCCTAGTAATGACTACCGTGACAGTAAGACACTTGAGAGAAAGTTCGGTCTCACGTTAGTAATGACTACCGTGACAGTAAGACACCTTGAGAGAAAGCTCGGTCTCACGTTAGTAATGACTACCGTGACAGTAAGACACATTGAGTGAAAGTTTGGTCTCACGTTAGTAATGACTACCGTGACAGTAAAGCACCTTGAGAGAAAGTTCGGTCTCACGTTAGTAATGACTACCGTGACAGTAAGACACATTGAGAGAAAGTTTGATCTCACGTTAGTAATGACTACCGTGACAGTAAGACACATTGATTGAAAGTTCGGTCTCACGTTAGTAATGACTACCGTGACAGTAAGACACATTGAGTGAAAGTTTGGTCTCACGTTAGTAATGACTACCGTGACAGTAAAGCACCTTGAGAGAAAGTTCGGTCTCACGTTAGTAATGACTACCGTGACAGTAAGACACATTGAGAGAAAGTTCGGTGTCACGTTAGTAATGACTACCGTGACAGTAAGACACATTGAGAGAAAGTTCGGTCTCACGTTAGTAATGACTACCGTGACAGTAAGACACATTGAGAGAAAGTTCGGTGTCACGTTAGTAATGACTACCGTGACAGTAAGACACATTGAGAGAAAGTTCGGTCTCACGTTAGTAATGACTACCGTGACAGTAAGACACATTGAGAGAAAGTTCGGTGTCACGTTAGTAATGACTACCGTGACAGTAAGACACATTGAGTGAAAGTTCGGTCTCACGTTAGTAATGACTACCGTGACAGTAAGACACATTGAGAGAAAGTTGGTCTCACGTTAGTAATGACTACCGTGACAGTAAGACACATTGAGAGAAAGTTCGGTGTCACGTTAGTAATGACTACCGTGACAGTAAGACACATTGAGTGAAAGTTCGGTGTCACGTTAGTAATGACTACCGTGACAGTAAGACACATTGAGAGAAAGTTTGGTCTCACGTTAGTAATGACTACCGTGACAGTAAGACACATTGAGAGAAAGTTCGGTCTCACGTTAGTAATGACTACCGTGACAGTAAGACACATTGAGTGAAAGTTCGGTCTCACGTTAGTAATGACTACCGTGACAGTAAGACACCTTGAGAGAAAGTTCGCTCTCACGTTAGTAATGACTACCGTGACAGTAAGACACATTGAGAGAAAGTTTGGTCTCACGTTAGTAATGACTAGCCTTGAGAGAAAGTTTGGTCTCATCCTAGTAATGACTACCGCGACAGTAAGACACCTTGAGAGAATGTTCGGTCTCACGTTAGTAATGACTAGCCTTGAGAGAAAGTTCGGTGTCACGTTAGTAATGACTACCGTGACAGTAAGACACATTGAGTGAAAGTTCGGTGTCACGTTAGTAATGACTACCGTGACAGTAAGACACATTGAGTGAAAGTTCGGTCTCACGTTAGTAATGACTAGCCTTGAGAGGAAGTTCGGTGTCACGTTAGTAATGACTACCGTGACAGTAAGACATTGAGAGAAAGTTCGGTCTCACGTTAGTAATGACTAGCCTTGAGAGGAAGTTTGGTCTCACCCTAGTAATGACTACAGTGACAGTAAGCCATTGAGAGAAAGTTCGGTCTCACGTTAGTAATGACTAGCCTTGAGAGGAAGTTTGGTCTCACCCTAGTAATGACTACCGTGACAGTAAGACACATTGAGAGAAAGTTCGGTCTCACGTTAGTAATGACTACCGTGACAGTAAGACACATTGAGAGAAAGTTTGGTCTCACGTTAGTAATGACTACCGTGACAGTAAGCACCTTGAGAGAAAGTTCGGTCTCACGTTAGTAATGACTACCGTGACAGTAAGACACATTGAGAGAAAGTTCGGTCTCACGTTAGTAATGACTACCGTGACAGTAAGACACATTGAGAGAAAGTTCGGTCTCACGTTAGTAATGACTACCGTGACAGTAAGACACATTGAGAGAAAGTTCGGTGTCACGTTAGTAATGACTACCGTGACAGTAAGACACATTGAGAGAAAGTTCGGTGTCACGTTAGTAATGACTACCGTGACAGTAAGACACATTGAGAGAAAGTTCGGTCTCACGTTAGTAATGACTACCGTGACAGTAAGACACATTGAGTGAAAGTTTGGTCTCACGTTAGTAATGACTACCGTGACAGTAAGACACATTGAGAGAAAGTTCGGTCTCACGTTAGTAATGACTACCGTGACAGTAAGACACATTGAGAGAAAGTTCGGTCTCACGTTAGTAATGACTACCGTGACAGTAAGACACATTGAGTGAAAGTTCGGTCTCACGTTAGTAATGACTACCGTGACAGTAAGACGCATTGAGTGAAAGTTCGGTCTCACGTTAGTAATGACTACCGTGACAGTAAGACACATTGAGTGAAAGTTTGGTCTCACGTTAGTAATGACTACCGTGACAGTAAAGCACCTTGAGAGAAAGTTCGGTCTCACGTTAGTAATGACTACCGTGACAGTAAGACACATTGAGAGAAAGTTTGATCTCACGTTAGTAATGACTACCGTGACAGTAAAGCACCTTGAGAGAAAGTTCGGTCTCACGTTAGTAATGACTACCGTGACAGTAAAGCACCTTGAGAGAAAGTTCGGTCTCACGTTAGTAATGACTACCGTGACAGTAAGACACATTGAGAGAAAGTTTGATCTCACGTTAGTAATGACTACCGTGACAGTAAGACACATTGATTGAAAGTTCGGTCTCACGTTAGTAATGACTACCGTGACAGTAAGACACATTGATTGAAAGTTCGGTCTCACGTTAGTAATGACTACCGTGACAGTAAGACACATTGAGTGAAAGTTCGTTGTCACGTCAGTAATGACTACCGTGACAGTAAGACACATTGAGTGAAAGTTCGGTGTCACGTTAGTAATGACTACCGTGACAGTAAGACACATTGAGTGAAAGTTCGGTGTCACGTTAGTAATGACTACCGTGACAGTAAGACACATTGATTGAAAGTTCGGTGTCACGTTAGTAATGACTACCGTGACAGTAAGACACATTGAGTGAAAGTTCGATCTCACGTTAGTAATGACTACCTTGACAGTAAGACACCTTGAGAGAAAGTTCGGTCTCACGTTAGTAATGACTAGCCTTGAGAGGAAGTTTGGTCTCACCCTAGTAATGACTACCGTGACAGTAAGACATTGAGAGAAAGTTCGGTCTCACGTTAGTAATGACTACCTTGAGAGGAAGTTGGTCTCACCCTAGTAATGACTACAGTGACAGTAAGCCATTGAGAGAAAGTTCGGTCTCACGTTAGTAATGACTACCGTGACAGTAAGACACATTGAGAGAAAGTTCGGTGTCACGTTAGTAATGACTACCGTGACAGTAAGACACATTGAGAGAAAGTTCGGTCTCACGTTAGTAATGACTACCGTGACAGTAAGACACATTGAGAGAAAGTTCGGTCTCACGTTAGTAATGACTACCGTGACAGTAAGACACATTGAGTGAAAGTTCGGTCTCACGTTAGTAATGACTACCGTGACAGTAAGACACATTGAGAGAAAGTTCGGTCTCACGTTAGTAATGACTACCGTGACAGTAAGACACATTGAGAGAAAGTTCGGTCTCACGTTAGTAATGACTACCGTGACAGTAAGACACATTGAGAGAAAGTTCGGTCTCACGTTAGTAATGACTACCGTGACAGTAAACACATTGAGAGAAAGTTCGGTCTCACGTTAGTAATGACTACCGTGACAGTAAGACACATTGAGAGAAAGTTCGGTCTCACGTTAGTAATGACTACCGTGACAGTAAGACACATTGAGTGAAAGTTCGGTCTCACGTTAGTAATGACTACCGTGACAGTAAGACACCTTGAGAGAAAGTTTGCTCTCACGTTAGTAATGACTACCGTGACAGTAAGACACATTGAGAGAAAGTTTGGTCTCACGTTAGTAATGACTAGCCTTGAGAGAAAGTTTGGTCTCATCCTAGTAATGACTACCGCGACAGTAAGACACCTTGAGAGAATGTTCGGTCTCACGTTAGTAATGACTAGCCTTGAGAGAAAGTTCGGTGTCACGTTAGTAATGACTACCGTGACAGTAAGACACATTGAGTGAAAGTTCGGTGTCACGTTAGTAATGACTACCGTGACAGTAAGACACATTGAGTGAAAGTTCGGTCTCACGTTAGTAATGACTAGCCTTGAGAGGAAGTTCGGTGTCACGTTAGTAATGACTACCGTGACAGTAAGACATTGAGAGAAAGTTCGGTCTCACGTTAGTAATGACTAGCCTTGAGAGGAAGTTTGGTCTCACCCTAGTAATGACTACAGTGACAGTAAGCCATTGAGAGAAAGTTCGGTCTCACGTTAGTAATGACTAGCCTTGAGAGAAGTTTGGTCTCACCCTAGTAATGACTACCGTGACAGTAAGACACATTGAGTGAAAGTTCGGTCTCACGTTAGTAATGACTACCGTGACAGTAAGACACATTGAGTGAAAGTTCGGTCTCACGTTAGTAATGACTACCGTGACAGTAAGCACCTTGAGAGAAAGTTCGGTCTCACGTTAGTAATGACTACCGTGACAGTAAGACACATTGAGAGAAAGTTCGGTGTCACGTTAGTAATGACTACCGTGACAGTAAGACACATTGAGTGAAAGTTCGGTCTCACGTTAGTAATGACTACCGTGACAGTAAGACACATTGAGAGAAAGTTCGGTGTCACGTTAGTAATGACTACCGTGACAGTAAGACACATTGAGAGAAAGTTCAGTCTCACGTTAGTAATGACTACCGTGACAGTAAGACACATTGAGAGAAAGTTCGGTCTCACGTTAGTAATGACTACCGTGACAGTAAGACACATTGAGAGAAAGTTCGGTCTCACGTTAGTAATGACTACCGTGACAGTAAGACACATTGAGTGAAAGTTGGTCTCACGTTAGTAATGACTACCGTGACAGTAAGACACGTTGAGAGAAAGTTCGGTCTCACGTTAGTAATGACTACCGTGACAGTAAGACACATTGAGTGAAAGTTCGGTCTCACGTTAGTAATGACTACCGTGACAGTAAGACACATTGAGTGAAAGTTCGGTCTCACGTTAGTAATGACTACCGTGACAGTAAGACACATTGAGTGAAAGTTCGGTCTCACGTTAGTAATGACTACCGTGACAGTAAGACACATTGAGTGAAAGTTTGGTCTCACGTTAGTAATGACTACCGTGACAGTAAAGCACCTTGAGAGAAAGTTCGGTCTCACGTTAGTAATGACTACCGTGACAGTAAGACACATTGAGAGAAAGTTTGTCTCACGTTAGTAATGACTACCGTGACAGTAAAGCACCTTGAGAGAAAGTTCGGTCTCACGTTAGTAATGACTACCGTGACAGTAAAGCACCTTGAGAGAAAGTTCGGTCTCACGTTAGTAATGACTACCGTGACAGTAAGACACATTGAGAGAAAGTTGGATCTCACGTTAGTAATGACTACCGTGACAGTAAGACACATTGATTGAAAGTTCGGTGTCACGTTAGTAATGACTACCGTGACAGTAAGACACATTGATTGAAAGTTCGGTCTCACGTTAGTAATGACTACCGTGACAGTAAGACACATTGAGTGAAAGTTCGTTGTCACGTCAGTAATGACTACCGTGACAGTAAGACACATTGAGTGAAAGTTCGGTGTCACGTTAGTAATGACTACCGTGACAGTAAGACACATTGAGTGAAAGTTCGGTGTCACGTTAGTAATGACTACCGTGACAGTAAGACACATTGATTGAAAGTTCGGTGTCACGTTAGTAATGACTACCGTGACAGTAAGACACATTGAGTGAAAGTTCGATCTCACGTTAGTAATGACTACCTTGACAGTAAGACACCTTGAGAGAAAGTTCGGTCTCACGTTAGTAATGACTAGCCTTGAGAGGAAGTTTGGTCTCACCTAGTAATGACTACCGTGACAGTAAGACATTGAGGGAAAGTTCGGTCTCACGTTAGTAATGACTAGCCTTGAGAGGAAGTTTGGTCTCACCCTAGTAATGACTACAGTGACAGTAAGCCATTGAGAGAAAGTTCGGTCTCACGTTAGTAATGACTACCGTGACAGTAAGACACATTGAGAGAAAGTTCGGTGTCACGTTAGTAATGACTACCGTGACAGTAAGACACATTGAGAGAAAGTTCGGTCTCACGTTAGTAATGACTACCGTGACAGTAAGACACATTGAGAGAAAGTTCGGTCTCACGTTAGTAATGACTACCGTGACAGTAAGACACATTGAGTGAAAGTTCGGTCTCACGTTAGTAATGACTACCGTGACAGTAAGACACATTGAGAGAAAGTTTGGTCTCACGTTAGTAATGACTACCGTGACAGTAAGACACATTGAGAGAAAGTTCGGTCTCACGTTAGTAATGACTACCGTGACAGTAAGACACATTGAGAGAAAGTTCGGTCTCACGTTAGTAATGACTACCGTGACAGTAAGACACATTGAGAGAAAGTTCGGTCTCACGTTAGTAATGACTACCGTGACAGTAAGACACATTGAGTGAAAGTTCGGTCTCACGTTAGTAATGACTACCGTGACAGTAAGACGCATTGAGTGAAAGTTCGGTCTCACGTTAGTAATGACTACCGTGACAGTAAGACACATTGAGTGAAAGTTTGGTCTCACGTTAGTAATGACTACCGTGACAGTAAGCACCTTGAGAGAAAGTTCGGTCTCACGTTAGTAATGACTACCGTGACAGTAAGACACATTGAGAGAAAGTTTGATCTCACGTTAGTAATGACTACCGTGACAGTAAAGCACCTTGAGAGAAAGTTCGGTCTCACGTTAGTAATGACTACCGTGACAGTAAGCACCTTGAGAGAAAGTTCGGTCTCACGTTAGTAATGACTACCGTGACAGTAAGACACATTGAGAGAAAGTTTGATCTCACGTTAGTAATGACTACCGTGACAGTAAGACACATTGATTGAAAGTTCGTGTCACGTTAGTAATGACTACCGTGACAGTAAGACACATTGATTGAAAGTTCGGTCTCACGTTAGTAATGACTACCGTGACAGTAAGACACATTGAGTGAAAGTTCGGTGTCACGTTAGTAATGACTACCGTGACAGTAAGACACATTGAGAGAAAGTTTGATCTCACGTTAGTAATGACTACCGTGACAGTAAGACACATTGATTGAAAGTTCGGTGTCACGTTAGTAATGACTACCGTGACAGTAAGACACATTGAGAGAAAGTTTGGTCTCACGTTAGTAATGACTACCGTGACAGTAAGACACATTGAGAGAAAGTTCGGTCTCACGTTAGTAATGACTACCGTGACAGTAAGACACATTGAGTGAAAGTTCGGTCTCACGTTAGTAATGACTACCGTGACAGTAAGACACATTGAGAGAAAGTTCGGTCTCACGTTAGTAATGACTACCGTGACAGTAAGACACATTGAGTGAAAGTTCGGTCTCACGTTAGTAATGACTACCGTGACAGTAAGACACCTTGAGAGAAAGTTTGCTCTCACGTTAGTAATGACTACCGTGACAGTAAGACACATTGAGAGAAAGTTTGGTCTCACGTTAGTAATGACTAGCCTTGAGAGAAAGTTCGGTCTCACGTTAGTAATGACTACCTTGACAGTAAGACACCTTGAGAGAAAGTTCGGTCTCCCGTTAGTATTGATTAGCCTTGAGAGAAAGTTTGGTCTCCCGTTAGTATTGATTTGCCTTGAGAGAAAGTTCGGTCTCACGTTAGTAATGACTACCTTGACAGTAAGACACATTGAGAGAAAGTTCGGTGTCACGTTAGTAATGACTACCTTGACAGTAAGACACCTTGAGAGAAAGTTTGGTCTCCCGTTAGTATTAATTAGCCTTGAGAGAAAGTTCGGTCTCCCGTTAGTATTAATGAGCCTTGAGAGAAAGTTCGGTCTCCCGTTAGTATTAATTAGCCTTGAGAGAAAGTTCGGTCTCCCGTTATTATTAATTAGCCTTGAGAGAAAGTTTGGTCTCCCGTTAGTATTAATTAGCCTTGAGAGAAATTTCGGTCTCCCGTTAGTATTAATTAGCCTTGAGAGAAAGTTCGGTCTCCCGTTAGTATTAATTAGCCTTGAGAGAAAGTTCGGTCTCCCGTTAGTATTAATTAGCCTTGAGAGAAAGTTCGGTCTCCCGTTAGTATTAATTAGCCTTAAGAGAAAGTTTGGTCTCCCGTTAGTATTAATTAGCCTTGAGAGAAATTTCGGTCTCCCGTTAGTATTAATTAGCCTTGAGAGAAAGTCCGGTCTCCCGTTAGTATTAATTAGCCTTGAGAGAAAGTTCGGTCTCCCGTTAGTATTAATTAGCCTTGAGAGAAAGTTCGGTCTCCCGTTAGTAATGACAGTTGCTATATTCATCGTCAGTTATGTCGTGAGCTACTGCCGAAACCAATATTTTAATTGTAGTACAAGCTAATTGAGTTGTAGGCAGTGTGCTACAGAAACATGCCGTAGTTATAATGCTAATGCAGATACATGTTTATGGGCTGTGGTCAGCACGCTGTGCATCCCGACTACAAAAAACATGGGGTAACACCCTTTTGATCTGTGATTTAAAACAAGCAATTGATTCTCTGCTTTCTCATTATCAATGACCGCTGTCAAACAGGATAAAAGGATGGTGGGAATAGAGGCAAAACATGACCATTTCTACTGCTCGATGCCAGCTTGGATTGCCACTTGCGAACTTGCGTTCTCACCCTGACAAGACCGTCTCTGCAAATAGAGACCATGGGAACACGATTGCTAGCTGGCTGCCCCCCCCCCTCCCCCCTAATAATAGCGACATATGGCCTATATCATATCATCCAAGCATAAGAGCGGAACACCTGGAAGTTTCGATAAGCCCCACTTGGACTCTCATATGAAATATTTGATTTAAGAACAAAATAATATTGCTTTTATGTGTTGGAGAAATCTCTTCTTTGTTTCCATGTGATAGTACGCAATATAATATAAAGTGATTGGTTGGTTGCGTTCGCCCGATGACTAAAGTATTCTAGAGTATCGTGGTAGACTAGAATATTCCTCTTCATCAACCGCCCTTACAAGGACCTAGTGGACGTGTCTACGTTGTGTTGTGGTTTGCACTATAACTGTTGTATTTGCGCCTTTTATCCCAACACATCCGACTTCAGGACGACATTTTTGAGTACCGGGTTGTCTTCCCTCTTCGATCCCTGCACGCTTGGTCAGACTAGACAGGTTAGTCTGTTACTGGGGACACCACGGAGAGGTGGAGCAGGGTCTGGATGGTTTTGGTTCACCGATCCTGGCGCAAGCCATCAGTTGTGGGTTGCTGACAACTTCCAGCTCAGGTGCTGGGAGGCGCGCCTTGGCCTCCACATATAATATAAAGTGATCAATATCGTATCCATTGGATAAGTTGAAGTACACCCGAGTTGCAAAGGACTGCTATATAATTAGCAAATAATTTCAGGGGAAGAGCTGTGTTTATAACTTTCGGATTTAAATCACAAATAATCAACAGAAACAAAGAGCAATAGATGGTCACAAGCAGTATCGAACCCGTACTCCTCGGCACAGCGCCTTGCCACAAAAACCAAACGCTAGAGCACACGATCAATTCAGCTATAAAAAAAGATGTCTTTCGCGTATTTGTACTCATGACTAATAGCATAGGGTTACTCGTGACTGGCACGATGTTATACAGTTCCGGTTATTTATTTCTTGAACAGAAACCGTGTGCATGTATTCCCATTGAACAGAGAACTCCAACAACCGTATGATGTTGGTTGTTCACATGTCACAAAAGTGCGGTAAGGACATCATATAGTTGTTGTCTGTGAGCTTGTCCAAATACCACGTTATCGTCATCACCATATAGTTGTTGTCTGTGAGATTGTCCAAATACCTTGTTATCGTCATCACCATATAGTTGTTGTCTGTGAGCTTGTCCAAATACCACGTTATCGTCATCACCATATAGTTTGTTGTCTGTGAGATTGTCCAAATACCTTGTTATCGTCATCACCATATAGTTGTCTGTGAGCTTGTCCAAATACCTCGTTATCGTCATCACCATATAGTTGTTGTCTGTGAGATTGTCCAAATACCTTGTTATCGTCATCACCATATAGTTGTCTGTGAGATTGTCCAAATACCTCGTTATCGTCATCACCATATAGTTGTTGTCTGTGAGATTGTCCAAATACCTTGTTATCGTCATCACCATATAGTTGTCTGTGAGATTGTCCAAATACCTCGTTATCGTCATCACCATATAGTTGTTGTCTGTGAGATTGTCCAAATACCTTGTTATCGTCATCACCATATAGTTGTTGTCTGTGAGCTTGTCCAATACCTTGTTATCGTCATCACCATATAGTTGTTGTCTGTGAGATTGTCCAAATACCTTGTTATCGTCATCACCATATAGTTGTCTGTGAGATTGTCCAAATACCTCGTTATCGTCATCACCATATAGTTGTTGTCTGTGAGATTGTCCAAATACCTTGTTATCGTCATCACCATATAGTTGTTGTCTGTGAGCTTGTCCAAATACCTTGTTATCGTCATCACCATATAGTTGTTGTCTGTGAGCTTGTCCAAATACCACGTTATCTTCATCACCATATAGTTGTCTGTGAGCTTGTCCAAATACCACGTTATCGTCATCATCATATAGAATAACCAGCTTGGCTTATGATCTTCTTTCTTTGCCAGTAATTGCTTTTATGAATTGTAGTTTGACAGTACCGTGTGCCCCCAACCCCCTTCGCGAATAACTCCCTAAGTGTAACTCTGTTAGTTATAGATCTCCCCAACTGGCTACGTTTCTCTATCCGAGCCTTGATCCTTTGGGGACCCTCCAGACTCATTCTTTGCCTCTAGTTGTGTGTTTTGAGAGGTGCTTGCGGTAAGGTTCCACTGTTTTCTAGAATGGAACTTGTCCAAGCGAAATGCCGCAGGCAACTTGCGTTGTCAGTATCAGTTAGAAACAAGTTCAATAACATTGTCTGTGACAAACCATGAACTCACAGAGACAGCAATCATTGTAAGTGCGCTCTTCCTCCTCCAGCCTACAATGGTCAACTTTACACCTACAGAATGTAACAGCGCGTGCACACACACAATATTCATGTTCGGGGATGTGTTTAGCAACACAGGCTAGCAGATGACACACACGTTCGTGCAGTCTAATTGAAGGCTGCTCCATATTGAGTCAGTTGAAAGGTCAGTAACCTTCAGTCCTATCAGGATATGTACAAGCAACATTGAGCTGCCAGAAGAAAACCTCTGATTTCTTCCTTCCCTCAAGGGACAGACAATGAGATGTACAAGCAACAATAAGGAGACCCCCAAATGCTTGTGGGTACAACAACTTGTCCAACGTTGGCGTTTGTGTGTGGGCCAGGACTTGACAAATACTGACATCGCCATGTAAAGGACATTGCAAGCATCAAACGTGCAGCTGGTGTTTGTATATAGCATTAAATATTAGAATGATGGCTTGCCAAGCTGGCATTTTCAAACCGGCCTCGTAAAAACAAAGTTAATTTCCCCTTTGATCTTAAATTGCCTGTCGCGCCAGTTTCTCATTATCTAAGAAAATTGTGATCATCGCATTGTGAGGTGGTTTTGAAGATAAAGGAAGGTGTGCCCCCAGCCACACGGGACACCCCTCCTAAGTTACAGTAAATGACATTTTTATTTTATTGTATCATTTCTGTGTGTTTTATTTCTAATTTTCTGGTTGAATTGAAGTTATTTGTGCCTTCAGGTATATGTATTTGTTGTTTCATTTCATTTGAGTTCATTCATTTGCATTATTTCTAGCGGGGATAACTAATTCTTGAAGCGATTCAAATCTTAGAGCTGTGAAAAGAGTTCAGTTGGAAGTAAGGGGCCCACCATAAACAGCTTGTTGACCTGTGAAAGGAGTTCAGTTGGAAGTAAGGGGCCCACCATAAACAGCTTGTTGACCTGTGAAAGGAGTTCTGTTGGAAGTAGGGGTCCACCATAAACAGCTTGTTGACCCGTGAAAGGAGTTCAGTTGGAAGTAAGGGGCCCACCATAAACAGCTTGTTGACCTGTAACAGTTGGAAGTAAGGGCCTACCATAAACAGCTTGTTGACCTGTAACAGTTGAAAGTAAGGGGCCCACCATAAACAGCTTGTTTATCTGTAACAGTTGGAAGTAAGGGGCCCAGCATAAACAGCTTGTTGATCTGTAACAGTTGGAAGTAAGGGGCCCACCATAAACAGCTTGTTGATCTGTAACAGTTGTAAGTAAGGGGCCTACCATAAACAGCTTGTTGACCTGTAACAGTTGGAAGTAAGGGGCCCACCATAAACATCTTGTTGATCTGTAACAGTTGTAAGGGGCCCACCATAAACATCTTGTTGATCTGTAACAGTTGGAAGTAAGGGGCCCACCATAAACATCTTGTTGATCTGTAACAGTTGTAAGGGGCCCACCATAAACAGCTTGTTGACCTGTAACAGTTGGAAGTAAGGGGCCAACATAAACATCTTGTTGATCTGTAACAGTTGTAAGGGGCCCACCATAAACAGCTTGTTGACCTGTAACAGTTGGAAGTAAGGGGCCCACCATAAACATCTTGTTGACCTGTAACAGTTGGAAGTAAGGGGCCCACCATAAACATCTTGTTGATCTGTAACAGTTGTAAGGGGCCCACCATAAACATCTTGTTGATCTGTAACAGTTGGAAGTAAGGGGCCTACCATAAACATCTTGTTGATCTGTAACAGTTGGAAGTAAGGGGCCCACCATAAACAGCTTGTTGATCTGTAATAGTTGGAAGTAAGGGGCCCACCATAAACAGCTTGTTGACCTGTAAGAATTGGAAGTAAGGGGCCTACCATAAACAGCTTGTTGATCTGTAACAGTTGGAAGTAAGGGGCCTACCATAAACAGCTTGTTGACCTGTAACAGTTGGAAGTAAGGGGCCCACCATAAACATCTTGTTGATCTGTAACAGTTGGAAGTAAGGGGCCCACCATAAACAGCTTGTTGATATGTAACAGTTGGAAGTAAGGGGCCTACCATAAACAGCTTGTTGACCTGTAACAATTGGAAGTAAGGGGCCCACCATAAACAGCTTGTTGATCTGTAACAGTTGGAAGTAAGGGGCCCACCATAAACAGCTTGTTGATCTGTAACAGTTGGAAGAAAGGGGCCCACCATAAACAGCTTGTTGATATGTTACAGTTGGAAGTAAGGGCCCTACCATAAACAGCTTGTTGACCTGTAACATTGGAAGTAAGGGGCCCACCATAAACAGCTTGTTGATCTGTAACAGTTGGAAGTAAGGGGCCCACCATAAACAGCTTGTTGACCTGTGAAAGGAGTTCAGTTGGAAGTAAGGAGCCCACCATAAACAGCTTGTTGACGTGTAACAGTTGGAAGTAAGGGGCCCACCATAAACAGCTTGTTGACCTGTAACAGTTGGAAGTAAGGGGCCTACCATAAACATCTTGTTGACCTGTAACAGTTGGAAGTAAGGGGCCCACCATAAACAGCTTGTTGACCTGTAACAGTTGGAAGTAAGGGGCCCACCATAAACAGCTTGTTGACCTGTAACAGTTGGAAGTAAGGGGCCTACCATAAACAGCTTGTTGACCTGTAACAGTTGGAAGTAAGGGGCCCACCATAAACAGCTTGTTGACCTGTAACAGTTGAAAGTAAGGGGCCCACCATAAACAGGTTGTTCATCTGTAACAGTTGGAAGTAAGGGGCCCAGCATAAACAGCTTTTTGATCTGTAACAATTGGAAGTAAGGGGCCTACCATAAACAGCTTGTTGATCTGTAACAGTTGGAAGTAAGGGGCCCACCATAAACAGCTTGTTGGCCTGTAACAGTTGGAAGTTAAGGGGCCCACCATAAACAGCTTGTTGACCTGTAACAATTGGAAGTAAGGGGCCCACCATAAACAGCTTGTTGACCTGTAACAGTTGGAAGTAAGGGACCCACCATAAACAGCTTGTTGACCTGTAACAGTTGGAAGTAAGGGGCCCACCATAAACAGCTTGTTGACCTGTAACAGTTGGAAGTAAGGGGCCCACCATAAACAGCTTGTTGACCTGTAACAGTTGGAAGTAAGGGGCCCACCATAAACAGCTTGTTGACCTGTAACAGTTGGAAGTAAGTGGCCTACCATAAACAGCTTGTTGATCTGTAACAGTTGGAAGTAAGGGGCCCACCATAAACAGCTTGTTGATCTGTAACAGTTGGAAGTAAGGGGCCTACCATAAACAGCTTGTTGACCTGTAACAATTGGAAGTAAGGGGCCCACCATAAACAGCTTGTTGATCTGTAACAGTTGGAAGTAAGGGGCCCACCATAAACAGCTTGTTGATCTATAACAGTTGGAAGTAAGGGCCTACCATAAACAGCTTGTTGACCTGTAACAGTTGGAAGTAAGGGGCCTACCATAAACAGCTTGTTGATCTGTAACAGTTGGAAGTAAGGGGCCCATCATAAACAGCTTGTTGACCTGTAACAGTTGGAAGTAAGGGGCTCACCATAAACAGCTTGTTGACCTGTAACAGTTGGAAGTAAAGGGATCACCATAAATAGCTTGTTGATCTTTAACAGTTGGAAGTAAAGGGCTCACCATAAATAGCTTGTTGACCTGTAACAGTTGGAAGTAAGGGGCCCACCATAAATAGCTTGTTGATCTGTAACAGTTGGAAGTAAGGGGCCCACCATAAACAGCTTGTTTATCTGTAACTGTTGGAAGTAAGGGCCCACCATAAACAGTTTGTTGACCTGTAACAGTTGGAAGTAAGGGCCCACCATAAACAGCTTGTTGATCTTTAACAGTTGGAAGTAAGGGGCCCAATATAAACAGCTTGTTGACCTGTAACAGTTGGAAGTAAGGGCTCACCATAAACAGCTTGTTGACCTGTAACAGTTGGAAGTAAGGGGCCCACCATAAACAGCTTGTTGATCTGTAACAGTTGGAAGTAAGGGGCCCACCATAAACAGCTTGTTGATCTGTAACTGTTGGAAGTAAGGGCCCACCATAAACAGTTTGTTGACCTGTAACAGTTGGAAGTAAGGGGCCCACCATAAACAGCTTGTTGATCTTTAACAGTTGGAAGTAAGGGGCCCAACATAAACAGCTTGTTGACCTGTAACAGTTGGAAGTAAGGGGCTCACCATAAACAGCTTGTTGACCTGTAACAGTTGGAAGTAAGGGGCCCACCATAAACAGCTTGTTGATCTGTAACAGTTGGAAGTAGGGGCCTACCATAAATAGTTTGTTGACCTGTAACAGTTGGAAGTAAGGGGCTCACCATAAATAGTTTGTTGACCTGTAACAGTTGGAAGTAGGGGGCCTACCATAAATAGTTTGTTGACCTGTAACAGTTGGAAGTAAGGGGCTCACCATAAATAGTTTGTTGACCTGTAACAGTTGGAAGTAAGGGGCTCACCATAAATAGTTTGTTGACCTGTAACAGTTGGAAGTAAGGGTCCCACATAAACAGCTTGTTGACCTGTAACAGTTGGAAGTAAGGGGCTCACCATAAATAGTTTGTTGACCTGTAACAGTTGGAAGTAGGGGGCCTACCATAAACAGCTTGTTGATCTGTAACAGTTGGAAGTAAGGGGCCCACCATAAATAGCTTGTTGACCTGTAACAGTTGGAAGTAAGGGGCCCACCATAAACATCTTGTTGACCTGTAACAGTTGGAAGTAAGGGGCCCACCATAAACAGCTTGTTGATCTGTAACAGTTGGAAGTAAGGGGCCTACAACAAACAGCTTGTTGACCTGTAACAGTTGAAAGTAAGGGGCCCCACTATAAACAGGTTGTTGACCTGTAACAGTTGAAAGTAAGGGGCCCACCATAAACAGCTTGTTGACCTGTAACAGTTGGAAGTAAGGGGCCCATCATAAACAGCTTGTTGACCTGTAACAGTTGGAAGTAAGGGGCCCATCATAAACAGGTTGTTGACCTGTAACAGTTGGAAGTAAGGGGCCCACCATAAACAGCTTGTTGATCTGTAACAGTTGGAAGTAAGGGGCCTACAATAAACAGCTTGTTGACATGTAACAGTTGGAAGTAAGGGCCTACCATAAACAACTTGTTGACCTGTAACAGTTGGAAGTAAGGGGCCCACTATAAACAGGTTGTTGACCTGTAACAGTTGGAAGTAAGGGGCCCACCATAAACAACTTGTTGACCTGTAACAGTTGGAAGTAAGGGGCCCCACTATAAACAGTTTGTTGACCTGTAACAGTTGGAAGTAAGGGGCCCACCATTAACAGCTTGTTGACCTGTAACAGTTGGAAGTAAGGGGCCCACCATAAACAGGTTGTTGACCTGTAACAGTTGTAAGTAAGGGCCCACCATAAACAGCTTGTTGACCTGTAACAGTTGGAAGTAAGGGGCCCACCATAAACAGCTTGTTGACCTGTAACAGTTGGAAGTAAGGGGCCCAGCATAAACATCTTGTTGATCTGTAACAGTTGGAAGTAAGGGGCCCACCATAAACAGCTTGTTGATATGTAACAGTTGGAAGTAAGGGCCTACCATAAACAGCTTGTTGACCTGTAACAATTGGAAGTAAGGGGCCCACCATAAACAGCTTGTTGATCTTTAACAGTTGGAAGTAAGGGGCCCACCATAAACAGCTTGTTGATCTGTAACAGTTGGAAGAAAGGGGCCCACCTTAAACAGCTTGTTGATATGTTACAGTTGGAAGTAAGGGCCCTACCATAAACAGCTTGTTGACCTGTAACAATTGGAAGTAAGGGGCCCACCATAAACAGCTTGTTGATCTGTAACAGTTGGAAGTAAGGGGCCCACCATAAACAGCTTGTTGATCTGTAACAGTTGGAAGTAAGGGGCCTACCATAAACAGCTTGTTGACCTGTAAAGGAGTTCAGTTGGAAGTAAGGAGCCCACCATAAACAGCTTGTTGACGTGTAACAGTTGGAAGTAAGGGGCCCACCATAAACAGCTTGTTGACCTGTAACAGTTGGAAGTAAGGGGCCTACCATAAACATCTTGTTGACCTGTAACAGTTGGAAGTAAGGGGCCCACCATAAACAGCTTGTTGACCTGTAACAGTTGGAAGTAAGGGCCCACCATAAACAGCTTGTTGACCTGTAACAGTTGGAAGTAAGGGCCTACCATAAACAGCTTGTTGACCTGTAACAGTTGGAAGTAAGGGGCCCACCATAAACAGCTTGTTGACCTGTAACAGTTGAAAGTAAGGGGCCCACCATAAACAGGTTGTTTATCTGTAACAGTTGGAAGTAAGGGGCCCAGCATAAACAGCTTGTTGATCTGTAACAATTGGAAGTAAGGGGCCTACCATAAACAGCTTGTTGATCTGTAACAGTTGGAAGTAAGGGGCCCACCATAAACAGCTTGTTGGCCTGTAACAGTTGGAAGTAAGGGCCCACCATAAACAGCTTGTTGACCTGTAACAATTGGAAGTAAGGGGCCCACCATAAACAGCTTATTGACCTGTAACAGTTGGAAGTAAGGGACCCACCATAAACAGCTTGTTGACCTGTAACAGTTGGAAGTAAGGGCCCACCATAAACAGCTTGTTGATCTTTAACAGTTGGAAGTAAGGGGCCCACCATAAACAGCTTGTTGATCTGTAACAGTTGGAAGAAAGGGGCCCACCTTAAACAGCTTGTTGACCTGTAACAGTTGGAAGTAAGGGGCCCACCATAAACAGCTTGTTGACCTGTAACAGTTGGAAGTAAGTGGCCTACCATAAACAGCTTGTTGATCTGTAACAGTTGGAAGTAAGGGGCCCACCATAAACAGCTTGTTGATCTGTAACAGTTGGAAGTAAGGGCCTACCATAAACAGCTTGTTGACCTGTAACAATTGGAAGTAAGGGGCCCACCATAAACAGCTTGTTGATCTGTAACAGTTGGAAGTAAGGGGCCCACCATAAACAGCTTGTTGATCTATAACAGTTGGAAGTAAGGGCCTACCATAAACAGCTTGTTGACCTGTAACAGTTGGAAGTAAGGGCCTACCATAAACAGCTTGTTGATCTGTAACAGTTGGAAGTAAGGGGCCCATCATAAACAGCTTGTTGACCTGTAACAGTTGGAAGTAAGGGGCTCACCATAAACAGCTTGTTGCCCTGTAACAGTTGGAAGTAAGGGGATCACCATAAATAGCTTGTTGATCTTTAACAGTTGGAAGTAAGGGCTCACCATAAACAGCTTGTTGACCTGTAACAGTTGGAAGTAAGGGGCCCACCATAAATAGCTTGTTGATCTGTAACAGTTGGAAGTAAGGGGCCCACCATAAACAGCTTGTTGATCTGTAACTGTTGGAAGTAGGGCCCACCATAAACAGTTTGTTGACCTGTAACAGTTGGAAGTAAGGGGCCCACCATAAACAGCTTGTTGATCTTTAACAGTTGGAAGTAAGGGGCCCAACATAAACAGCTTGTTGACCTGTAACAGTTGGAAGTAAGGGGCTCACCATAAACAGCTTGTTGACCTGTAACAGTTGGAAGTAAGGGGCCCACCATAAACAGCTTGTTGATCTGTAACAGTTGGAAGTAAGGGGCCCAGCATAAACAGCTTGTTGATCTGTAACTGTTGGAAGTAGGGCCCACCATAAACAGTTTGTTGACCTGTAACAGTTGGAAGTAAGGGGCCACCATAAACAGCTTGTTGATCTTAACAGTTGGAAGTAAGGGGCCCAACATAAACAGCTTGTTGACCTGTAACAGTTGGAAGTAAGGGGCTCTCCATAAACAGCTTGTTGACCTGTAACAGTTGGAAGTAAGGGGCCCACCATAAACAGCTTGTTGACCTGTAACAGTTGGAAGTAGGGGCCTACCATAAATAGTTTGTTGACCTGTAACAGTTGGAAGTAAGGGGCTCACCATAAATAGTTGTTGACCTGTAACAGTTGGAAGTAGGGGCCTACCATAAACAGTTTGTTGACCTGTAACAGTTGGAAGTAAGGGGCTCACCATAAATAGTTTGTTGACCTGTAACAGTTGGAAGTAAGGGGCTCACCATAAATAGTTTGTTGACCTGTAACAGTTGGAAGTAAGGGTCCCACATAAACAGCTTGTTGACCTGTAACAGTTGGAAGTAAGGGCTCACCATAAATAGTTTGTTGACCCTGTAACAGTTGGAAGTAGGGGGCCTACCATAAACAGCTTGTTGATCTGTAACAGTTGGAAGTAAGGGGCCCACCATAAATAGCTTGTTGACCTGTAACAGTTGGAAGTAAGGGCCCACCATAAACATCTTGTTGACCTGTAACAGTTGGAAGTAAGGGGCCCACCATAAACAGCTTGTTGATCTGTAACAGTTGGAAGTAAGGGGCCACAATAAACAGCTTGTTGACCTGTAACAGTTGAAGTAAGGGCCCCACTATAAACAGGTTGTTGACCTGTAACAGTTGAAAGTAAGGGGGCCCACCATAAACAGCTTGTTGACCTGTAACAGTTGGAAGTAAGGGGCCCACCATAACAGCTTGTTGACCTGTAACAGTTGGAAGCAAGGGGCCCACCATAAACAGGTTGTTGACCTGTAACAGTTGGAAGTAAGGGGCCCACCATAAACAGCTTGTTGATCTGTAACAGTTGGAAGTAAGGGGCCTACAATAACAGCTTGTTGACCTGTAACAGTTGGAAGTAAGGGGCCTACCATAAACAGCTTGTTGACCTGTAACAGTTGGAAGTAAGGGGCCCCACTATAAACAGGTTGTTGACCTGTAACAGTTGGAAGTAAGGGGCCCACCATAAACAGCTTGTTGACCTGTAACAGTTGAAAGTAAGGGGCCCACCATAAACAGGTTGTTGATCTGTAACAGTTGGAAGTAAGGGGCCCAGCATAAACAGCTTTTTGATCTGTAACAATTGGAAGTAAGGGGCCTACCATAAACAGCTTGTTGATCTGTAACAGTTGGAAGTAAGGGGCCCACCATAAACAGCTTGTTGGCCTGTAACAGTTGGAAGTTAAGGGGCCCACCATAAACAGCTTGTTGACCTGTAACATTGGAAGTAAGGGGCCCACCATAAACAGCTTGTTGACCTGTAACAGTTGGAAGTAAGGGACCCACCATAAACAGCTTGTTGACCTGTAACAGTTGGAAGTAAGGGGCCCACCATAAACAGCTTGTTGACCTGTAACAGTTGGAAGTAAGGGGCCCACCATAAACAGCTTGTTGACCTGTAACAGTTGGAAGTAAGGGGCCCACCATAAACAGCTTGTTGACCTGTAACAGTTGGAAGTAAGTGGCCTACCATAAACAGCTTGTTGATCTGTAACAGTTGGAAGTAAGGGGCCCACCATAAACAGCTTGTTGATCTGTAACAGTTGGAAGTAAGGGGCCTACCATAAACAGCTTGTTGACCTGTAACAATTGGAAGTAAGGGGCCCACCATAAACAGCTTGTTGATCTGTAACAGTTGGAAGTAAGGGGCCCACCATAAACAGCTTGTTGATCTATAACAGTTGGAAGTAAGGGCCTACCATAAACAGCTTGTTGACCTGTAACAGTTGGAAGTAAGGGGCCTACCATAAACAGCTTGTTGATCTGTAACAGTTGGAAGTAAGGGGCCCATCATAAACAGCTTGTTGACCTGTAACAGTTGGAAGTAAGGGGCTCACCATAAACAGCTTGTTGACCTGTAACAGTTGGAAGTAAGGGGATCACCATAAATAGCTTGTTGATCTTTAACAGTTGGAAGTAAAGGGCTCACCATAAACAGCTTGTTGACCTGTAACAGTTGGAAGTAAGGGGCCCACCATAAATAGCTTGTTGATCTGTAACAGTTGGAAGTAAGGGGCCCACCATAAACAGCTTGTTGATCTGTAACTGTTGGAAGTAAGGGCCCACCATAAACAGTTTGTTGACCTGTAACAGTTGGAAGTAAGGGGCCCACCATAAACAGCTTGTTGATCTTTAACAGTTGGAAGTAAGGGGCCCAATATAAACAGCTTGTTGACCTGTAACAGTTGGAAGTAAGGGCTCACCATAAACAGCTTGTTGACCTGTAACAGTTGGAAGTAAGGGGCCCACCATAAACAGCTTGTTGATCTGTAACAGTTGGAAGTAAGGGGCCCACCATAAACAGCTTGTTGATCTGTAACTGTTGGAAGTAAGGGCCCACCATAAACAGTTTGTTGACCTGTAACAGTTGGAAGTAAGGGGCCCACCATAAACAGCTTGTTGATCTGTAACAGTTGGAAGTAAGGGGCCCAACATAAACAGCTTGTTGACCTGTAACAGTTGGAAGTAAGGGGCTCACCATAAACAGCTTGTTGACCTGTAACAGTTGGAAGTAAGGGGCCCACCATAAACAGCTTGTTGATCTGTAACAGTTGGAAGTAGGGGGCCTACCATAAATAGTTTGTTGACCTGTAACAGTTGGAAGTAAGGGGCTCACCATAAATAGTTTGTTGACCTGTAACAGTTGGAAGTAGGGGGCCTACCATAAATAGTTTGTTGACCTGTAACAGTTGGAAGTAAGGGGCTCACCATAAATAGTTTGTTGACCTGTAACAGTTGGAAGTAAGGGGCTCACCATAAACAGTTTGTTGACCTGTAACAGTTGGAAGTAAGGGGCCCAACATAAACAGCTTGTTGACCTGTAACAGTTGGAAGTAAGGGGCTCACCATAAAAGTTTGTTGACCTGTAACAGTTGGAAGTAAGGGGCCTACCATAAACAGCTTGTTGATCTGTAACAGTTGGAAGTAAGGGGCCCACCATAAATAGCTTGTTGACCTGTAACAGTTGGAAGTAAGGGGCCCACCATAAACATCTTGTTGACCTGTAACAGTTGGAAGTAAGGGGCCCACCATAAACAGCTTGTTGATCTGTAACAGTTGGAAGTAAGGGGCCTACAACAAACAGCTTGTTGACCTGTAACAGTTGGAAGTAAGGGGCCCACTATAAACAGGTTGTTGACCTGTAACAGTTGAAAGTAAGGGGCCCACCATAAACAGCTTGTTGACCTGTAACAGTTGGAAGTAAGGGGCCCACCATAAACAGCTTGTTGACCTGTAACAGTTGGAAGTAAGGGGCCCATCATAAACAGGTTGTTGACCTGTAACAGTTGGAAGTAAGGGGCCCACCATAAACAGCTTGTTGATCTGTAACAGTTGGAAGTAAGGGGCCTACAATAAACAGCTTGTTGACATGTAACAGTTGGAAGTAAGGGGCCTACCATAAACAACTTGTTGACCTGTAACAGTTGGAAGTAAGGGGCCCCACTATAAACAGGTTGTTGACCTGTAACAGTTGGAAGTAAGGGGCCCACCATAAACAACTTGTTGACCTGTAACAGTTGGAAGTAAGGGGCCCACTATAAACAGTTGTTGACCTGTACAGTTGGAAGTAAGGGGCCCACCATTAAACAGCTTGTTGACCTGTAACAGTTGGAAGTAAGGGGCCCACCATAAACAGGTTGTTGACCTGTAACAGTTGTAAGTAAGGGGCCCACCATAAACAGCTTGTTGACCTGTAACAGTTGGAAGTAAGGGGCCCACCATAAACAGCTTGTTGACCTGTAACAGTTGGAAGTAAGGGGCCCACCATAAACATCTTGTTGATCTGTAACAGTTGGAAGTAAGGGGCCCACCATAAACAGCTTGTTGATATGTAACAGTTGGAAGTAAGGGGCCTACCATAAACAGCTTGTTGACCTGTAACAATTGGAAGTAAGGGGCCCACCATAAACAGCTTGTTGATCTTAACAGTTGGAAGTAAGGGGCCCACCATAAACAGCTTGTTGATCTGTAACAGTTGGAAGAAAGGGCCCACCTTAAACAGCTTGTTGATATGTTACAGTTGGAAGTAAGGGCCCTACCATAAACAGCTTGTTGACCTGTAACAATTGGAAGTAAGGGGCCCACCATAAACAGCTTGTTGATCTGTAACAGTTGGAAGTAAGGGGCCCACCATAAACAGCTTGTTGATCTGTAACAGTTGGAAGTAAGGGGCCTACCATAAACAGCTTGTTGACCTGTGAAAGGAGTTCAGTTGGAAGTAAGGAGCCCACCATAAACAGCTTGTTGACGTGTAACAGTTGGAAGTAAGGGGCCCACCATAAACAGCTTGTTGACCTGTAACAGTTGGAAGTAAGGGGCCTACCATAAACATCTTGTTGACCTGTAACAGTTGGAAGTAAGGGGCCCACCATAAACAGCTTGTTGACCTGTAACAGTTGGAAGTAAGGGGCCCACCATAAACAGCTTGTTGACCTGTAACAGTTGGAAGTAAGGGGCCTACCATAAACAGCTTGTTGACCTGTAACAGTTGGAAGTAAGGGGCCCACCATAAACAGCTTTTGACCTGTAACAGTTGAAAGTAAGGGGCCCACCATAAACAGGTTGTTTATCTGTAACAGTTGGAAGTAAGGGGCCCAGCATAAACAGCTTGTTGATCTGTAACAATTGGAAGTAAGGGGCCTACCATAAACAGCTTGTTGATCTGTAACAGTTGGAAGTAAGGGGCCCACCATAAACAGCTTGTTGGCCTGTAACAGTTGGAAGTTAAGGGGCCCACCATAAACAGCTTGTTGACCTGTAACAATTGGAAGTAAGGGGCCCACCATAAACAGCTTGTTGACCTGTAACAGTTGGAAGTAAGGGGCCCACCATAAACAGCTTGTTGATCTTTAACAGTTGGAAGTAAGGGGCCCACCATAAACAGCTTGTTGATCTGTAACAGTTGGAAGTAAGGGGCCCACCATAAACAGCTTGTTGACCTGTAACAGTTGGAAGTAAGGGGCCCACCATAAACAGCTTGTTGACCTGTAACAGTTGGAAGTAAGTGGCCTACCATAAACAGCTTGTTGATCTGTAACAGTTGGAAGTAAGGGGCCCACCATAAACAGCTTGTTGATCTGTAACAGTTGGAAGTAAGGGGCCTACCATAAACAGCTTGTTGACCTGTAACAATTGGAAGTAAGGGGCCCACCATAAACAGCTTGTTGATCTGTAACAGTTGGAAGTAAGGGGCCCACCATAAACAGCTTGTTGATCTGTAACAGTTGGAAGTAAGGGCCTACCATAAACAGCTTGTTGACCTGTAACAGTTGGAAGTAAGGGGCCTACCATAAACAGCTTGTTGATCTGTAACAGTTGGAAGTAAGGGGCCCATCATAAACAGCTTGTTGACCTGTAACAGTTGGAAGTAAGGGGCTCACCATAAACAGCTTGTTGCCCTGTAACAGTTGGAAGTAAGGGGATCACCATAAATAGCTTGTTGATCTTAACAGTTGGAAGTAAAGGGCTCACCATAAACAGCTTGTTGACCTGTAACAGTTGGAAGTAAGGGGCCCACCATAAATAGCTTGTTGATCTGTAACAGTTGGAAGTAAGGGGCCCACCATAAACAGCTTGTTGATCTGTAACTGTTGGAAGGTAGGGCCCACCATAAACAGTTTGTTGACCTGTAACAGTTGGAAGTAAGGGGCCCACCATAAACAGCTTGTTGATCTTTAACAGTTGGAAGTAAGGGGCCCAACATAAACAGCTTGTTGACCTGTAACAGTTGGAAGTAAGGGGCCCACCATAAACAGCTTGTTGATCTGTAACAGTTGGAAGTAAGGGGCCCACCATAAACAGCTTGTTGATCTGTAACAGTTGGAAGTAAGGGCCCACCATAAACAGTTTGTTGACCTGTAACAGTTGGAAGTAGGGGCCCACCATAAACAGCTTGTTGATCTTTAACAGTTGGAAGTAAGGGGCCCAACATAAACAGCTTGTTGACCTGTAACAGTTGGAAGTAAGGGGCTCTCCATAAACAGCTTGTTGACCTGTAACAGTTGGAAGTAAGGGGCCCACCATAAACAGCTTGTTGATCTGTAACAGTTGGAAGTAGGGGGCCTACCATAAATAGTTTGTTGACCTGTAACAGTTGGAAGTAAGGGGCTCACCATAAATAGTTTGTTGACCTGTAACAGTTGGAAGTAGGGGGCCTACCATAAATAGTTTGTTGACCTGTAACAGTTGGAAGTAAGGGGCTCACCATAAATAGTTTGTTGACCTGTAACAGTTGGAAGTAAGGGTCCCAACATAAACAGCTTGTTGACCTGTAACAGTTGGAAGTAAGGGGCTCACCATAAATAGTTTGTTGACCTGTAACAGTTGGAAGTTGGGGGCCTACCATAAACAGCTTGTTGATCTGTAACAGTTGGAAGTAAGGGGCCCACCATAAATAGCTTGTTGACCTGTAACAGTTGGAAATAAGGGGCCCACCATAAACATCTTGTTGACCTGTAACAGTTGGAAGTAAGGGGCCCACCATAAACAGCTTGTTGATCTGTAACAGTTGGAAGTAAGGGGCCTACAATAAACAGCTTGTTGACCTGTAACAGTTGGAAGTAAGGGGCCCCACTATAAACAGGTGTTGACCTGTAACAGTTGAAAGTAAGGGGCCCACCATAAACAGCTTGTTGACCTGTAACAGTTGGAAGTAAGGGACCCACCATAAACAGCTTGTTGACCTGTAACAGTTGGAAGTAAGGGGCCCATCATAAACAGGTTGTTGACCTGTAACAGTTGGAAGTAAGGGGCCCACCATAAACAGCTTGTTGATCTGTAACAGTTGGAAGTAAGGGGCCTACAATAAACAGCTTGTTGACATGTAACAGTTGGAAGTAAGGGGCCTACCATAAACAACTTGTTGACCTGTAACAGTTGGAAGTAAGGGGCCCCATTATAAACAGGTTGTTGACCTGTAACAGTTGGAAGTAAGGGGCTCACCATAAATAGTTTGTTGACCTGTAACAGTTGGAAGTAAGGGTCCCACATAAACAGCTTGTTGACCTGTAACAGTTGGAAGTAAGGGCTCACCATAAATAGTTTGTTTACCTGTAACAGTTGGAAGTAGGGGGCCTACCATAAACAGCTTGTTGATCTGTAACAGTTGGAAGTAAGGGGCCCACCATAAATAGCTTGTTGACCTGTAACAGTTGGAAGTAAGGGGCCCACCATAAACATCTTGTTGACCTGTAACAGTTGGAAGTAAGGGGCCCACCATAAACAGCTTGTTGATCTGTAACAGTTGGAAGTAAGGGGCCTACAATAAACAGCTTGTTGACCTGTAACAGTTGGAAGTAAGGGGCCCCACTATAAACAGGTTGTTGACCTGTAACAGTTGAAAGTAAGGGGCCCACCATAAACAGCTTGTTGACCTGTAACAGTTGGAAGTAAGGGGCCCACCATAAACAGCTTGTTGACCTGTAACAGTTGGAAGTAAGGGGCCCATCATAAACAGGTTGTTGACCTGTAACAGTTGGAAGTAAGGGGCCCACCATAAACAGCTTGTTGATCTGTAACAGTTGGAAGTAAGGGGCCTACAATAAACAGCTTGTTGACATGTAACAGTTGGAAGTAAGGGGCCTACCATAAACAACTTGTTGACCTGTAACAGTTGGAAGTAAGGGGCCCCACTATAAACAGGTTGTTGACCTGTAACAGTTGGAAGTAAGGGCCCACCATAAACAACTTGTTGACCTGTAACAGTTGGAAGTAAGGGGCCCCACTATAAACAGGTTGTTGACCTGTAACAGTTGGAAGTAAGGGGCCCACCATAAACAGCTTGTTGACCTGTAACAGTTGGAAGTAAGGGGCCCACCATAAACAGGTTGTTGACCTGTAACAGTTGTAAGTAAGGGGCCCACCATAAACAGCTTGTTGACCTGTAACAGTTGGAAGTAAGGGGCCCACCATAAACAGCTTGTTGACCTGTAACAGTTGGAAGTAAGGGGCCCACCATAAACATCTTGTTGATCTGTAACAGTTGGAAGTAAGGGGCCCACCATAAACAGCTTGTTGATATGTAACAGTTGGAAGTAAGGGGCCTACCATAAACAGCTTGTTGACCTGTAACAATTGGAAGTAAGGGGCCCACCATAAACAGCTTGTTGATCTTTAACAGTTGGAAGTAAGGGGCCCACCATAAACAGCTTGTTGATCTGTAACAGTTGGAAGAAAGGGGCCCACCTTAAACAGCTTGTTGATATGTTACAGTTGGAAGTAAGGGCCCTACCATAAACAGCTTGTTGACCTGTAACAATTGGAAGTAAGGGGCCCACCATAAACAGCTTGTTGATCTGTAACAGTTGGAAGTAAGGGGCCCACCATAAACAGCTTGTTGATCTGTAACAGTTGCAAGTAAGGGGCCTACCATAAACAGCTTGTTGACCTGTGAAAGGAGTTCAGTTGGAAGTAAGGAGCCCACCATAAACAGCTTGTTGACGTGTAACAGTTGGAAGTAAGGGGCCCACCATAAACAGCTTGTTGACCTGTAACAGTTGGAAGTAAGGGGCCTACCATAAACATCTTGTTGACCTGTAACAGTTGGAAGTAAGGGGCCCACCATAAACAGCTTGTTGACCTGTAACAGTTGGAAGTAAGGGGCCCACCATAAACAGCTTGTTGACCTGTAACATTTGGAATTTAGGGGCCTACCATAAACAGCTTGTTGACCTGTAACAGTTGGAAGTAAGGGGCCCACCATAAACAGCTTGTTGACCTGTAACAGTTGAAAGTAAGGGGCCCACCATAAACAGGTTGTTTATCTGTAACAGTTGGAAGTAAGGGGCCCAGCATAAACAGCTTGTTGATCTGTAACAATTGGAAGTAAGGGGCCTACCATAAACAGCTTGTTGATCTGTAACAGTTGGAAGTAAGGGGCCCACCATAAACAGCTTGTTGGCCTGTAACAGTTGGAAGTTAAGGGGCCCACCATAAACAGCTTGTTGACCTGTAACAGTTGGAAGTAAGGGACCCACCATAAACAGTTTGTTGACCTGTAACAGTTGGAAGTTAGGGGCCCACCATAAACAGCTTGTTGACCTGTAACAGTTGGAAGTAAGGGGCCCACCATAAACAGCTTGTTGACCTGTAACAGTTGGAAGTAAGGGGCCACCATAAACAGCTTGTTGACCTGTAACAGTTGGAAGTAAGTGGCCTACCATAAACAGCTTGTTGATCTGTAACAGTTGGAAGTAAGGGGCCCACCATAAACAGCTTGTTGATCTGTAACAGTTGGAAGTAAGGGGCCCACCATAAACAGCTTGTTGACCTGTAACAATTGGAAGTAAGGGGCCCACCATAAACAGCTTGTTGATCTGTAACAGTTGGAAGTAAGGGGCCCACCATAAACAGCTTGTTGATCTATAACAGTTGGAAGTAAGCGCCTACCATAAACAGCTTGTTGACCTGTAACAGTTGGAAGTAAGGGGCCTACCATAAACAGCTTGTTGATCTGTAACAGTTGGAAGTAAGGGGCCCATCATAAATTGCTTGTTGACCTGTAACAGTTGGAAGTAAGGGGCTCACCATAAACAGCTTGTTGCCCTGTAACAGTTGGAAGTAAGGGGATCACCATAAATAGCTTGTTGATCTTTAACAGTTGGAAGTAAAGGGCTCACCATAAACAGCTTGTTGACCTGTAACAGTTGGAAGTAAGGGGCCCACCATAAATAGCTTGTTGATCTGTAACAGTTGGAAGTAAGGGGCCCAACATAAACAGCTTGTTGACCTGTAACAGTTGGAAGTAAGGGGCTCACCATAAACAGCTTGTTGACCTGTAACAGTTGGAAGTAAGGGGCCCACCATAAACAGCTTGTTGATCTGTAACAGTTGGAAGTAAGGGGCCCACCATAAACAGCTTGTTGATCTGTAACTGTTGGAAGTAAGGGCCCACCATAAACAGTTTGTTGACCTGTAACAGTTGGAAGTAAGGGGCCCACCATAAACAGCTTGTTGATCTTTAACAGTTGGAAGTAAGGGGCCCAACATAAACAGCTTGTTGACCTGTAACAGTTGGAAGTAAGGGGCTCACCATAAACAGCTTGTTGACCTGTAACAGTTGGAAGTAAGGGGCCCACCATAAACAGCTTGTTGATCTGTAACAGTTGGAAGTAGGGGGCCTACCATAAATAGTTGTTGACCTGTAACAGTTGGAAGTAAGGGGCTCACCATAAATAGTTTGTTGACCTGTAACAGTTGGAAGTAGGGGCCTACCATAAATAGTTTGTTGACCTGTAACAGTTGGAAGTAAGGGGCTCACCATAAATAGTTTGTTGACCTGTAACAGTTGGAAGTAAGGGGCTCACCATAAATAGTTTGTTGACCTGTAACAGTTGGAAGTAAGGGTCCCAACATAAACAGCTTGTTGACCTGTAACAGTTGGAAGTAAGGGGCTCACCATAAATAGTTTGTTGACCTGTAACAGTTGGAAGTAGGGGGCCTACCATAAACAGCTTGTTGATCTGTAACAGTTGGAAGTAAGGGGCCCACCATAAATAGCTTGTTGACCTGTAACAGTTGGAAATAAGGGGCCCACCATAAACATCTTGTTGACCTGTAACAGTTGGAAGTAAGGGGCCCACCATAAACAGCTTGTTGATCTGTAACAGTTGGAAGTAAGGGGCCTACAATAAACAGCTTGTTGACCTGTAACAGTTGGAAGTAAGGGGCCCCACTATAAACAGGTTGTTGACCTGTAACAGTTGAAAGTAAGGGGCCCACCATAAACAGCTTGTTGACATGTAACAGTTGGAAGTAAGGGGCCACCATAAACAGCTTGTTGACCTGTAACAGTTGGAAGTAAGGGGCCCATCATAAACAGGTTGTTGACCTGTAACAGTTGGAAGTAAGGGGCCTACAATAAACAGCTTGTTGACATGTAACAGTTGGAAGTAAGGGGCCCCACTATAAACAGGTTGTTGACCTGTAACAGTTGAGAGTAAGGGGCCCACCATAAACAGCTTGTTGACCTGTAACAGTTGGAAGTAAGGGGCCCACCATAAACAGCTTGTTGACCTGTAACAGTTGGAAGTAAGGGGCCCATCATAAACAGGTTGTTGACCTGTAACAGTTGGAAGTAAGGGGCCTACAATAAACAGCTTGTTGACATGTAACAGTTGGAAGTAAGGGGCCTACCATAAACAACTTGTTGACCTGTAACAGTTGGAAGTAAGGGGCCCCACTATAAACAGGTTGTTGACCTGTAACAGTTGGAAGTAAGGGGCCCACCATAAACAGCTTGTTGACCTGTAACAGTTGGAAGTAAGGGGCCCACCATAAACAGGTTGTTGACCTGTAACAGTTGTAAGTAAGGGGCCCACCATAAACAGCTTGTTGACCTGTAACAGTTGGAAGTAAGGGCCCCACCATAAACAGCTTGTTGATCTGTAACAGTTGGAAGTAGGGGGCCTACCATAAATAGTTTGTTGACCTGTAACAGTTGGAAGTAAGGGGCTCACCATAAATAGTTTGTTGACCTGTAACAGTTGGAAGTAGGGGGCCTACCATAAATAGTTTGTTGACCTGTAACAGTTGGAAGTAAGGGGCTCACCATAAATAGTTTGTTGACCTGTAACAGTTGGAAGTTAAGGGGCCCACCATAAACAGCTTGTTGACCTGTAACAATTGGAAGTAAGGGGCCCACCATAAACAGCTTGTTGACCTGTAACAGTTGGAAGTAAGGGACCCACCATAAACAGCTTGTTGACCTGTAACAGTTGGAAGTAAGGGGCCCACCATAAACAGCTTGCTGACCTGTAACAGTTGGAAGTAAGGGGCCCACCATAAACAGCTTGTTGACCTGTAACAGTTGGAAGTATGGGGCCCACCATAAACAGCTTGTTGACCTGTAACAGTTGGAAGTAAGTGGCCTACCATAAACAGCTTGTTGATCTGTAACAGTTGGAAGTAAGGGGCCCACCATAAACAGCTTGTTGATCTGTAACAGTTGGAAGTAAGGGGCCTACCATAAACAGCTTGTTGACCTGTAACAATTGGAAGTAAGGGGCCCACCATAAACAGCTTGTTGATCTGTAACAGTTGGAAGTAAGGGGCCCACCATAAACAGCTTGTTGATCTATAACAGTTGGAAGTAAGGGCCTACCATAAACAGCTTGTTGACCTGTAACAGTTGGAAGTAAGGGGCCTACCATAAACAGCTTGTTGATCTGTAACAGTTGGAAGTAAGGGGCCCATCATAAACAGCTTGTTGACCTGTAACAGTTGGAAGTAAGGGGCTCACCATAAACAGCTTGTTGCCCTGTAACAGTTGGAAGTAAGGGGATCACCATAAATAGCTTGTTGATCTTTAACAGTTGGAAGTAAAGGGCTCACCATAAACAGCTTGTTGACCTGTAACAGTTGGAAGTAAGGGGCCCACCATAAATAGCTTGTTGATCTGTAACAGTTGGAAGTAAGGGGCCCACCATAAACAGCTTGTTGATCTGTAACTGTTGGAAGTAAGGGCCCACCATAAACAGTTTGTTGACCTGTAACAGTTGGAAGTAAGGGGCCCACCATAAACAGCTTGTTGATCTTTAACAGTTGGAAGTAAGGGGCCCAACATAAACAGCTTGTTGACCTGTAACAGTTGGAAGTAAGGGGCTCACCATAAACAGCTTGTTGACCTGTAACAGTTGGAAGTAAGGGGCCCACCATAAACAGCTTGTTGATCTGTAACAGTTGGAAGTAAGGGGCCCACCATAAACAGCTTGTTGATCTGTAACTGTTGGAAGTAAGGGCCCACCATAAACAGTTTGTTGACCTGTAACAGTTGGAAGTAAGGGGCCCACCATAAACAGCTTGTTGATCTTAACAGTTGGAAGTAAGGGGCCCAACATAAACAGCTTGTTGACCTGTAACAGTTGGAAGTAAGGGGCTCACCATAAACAGCTTGTTGACCTGTAACAGTTGGAAGTAAGGGGCCCACCATAAACAGCTTGTTGATCTGTAACAGTTGGAAGTAGGGGGCCTACCATAAATAGTTTGTTGACCTGTAACAGTTGGAAGTAAGGGCTCACCATAAATAGTTTGTTGACCTGTAACAGTTGGAAGTAGGGGGCCTACCATAAATAGTTTGTTGACCTGTAACAGTTGGAAGTAAGGGGCTCACCATAAATAGTTTGTTGACCTGTAACAGTTGGAAGTAAGGGGCTCACCATAAATAGTTTGTTGACCTGTAACAGTTGTAAGTAAGGGTCCCAACATAAACAGCTTGTTGACCTGTAACAGTTGGAAGTAAGGGGCTCACCATAAATAGTTTGTTGACCTGTAACAGTTGGAAGTAGGGGCCTACCATAAACAGCTTGTTGATCTGTAACAGTTGGAAGTAAGGGGCCCACCATAAATAGCTTGTTGACCTGTAACAGTTGGAAATAAGGGGCCCACCATAAACATCTTGTTGACCTGTAACAGTTGGAAGTAAGGGGCCCACCATAAACAGCTTGTTGATCTGTAACAGTTGGAAGTAAGGGGCCTACAATAAACAGCTTATTGACCTGTAACAGTTGGAAGTAAGGGGCCCCACTATAAACAGGTTGTTGACCTGTAACAGTTGAAAGTAAGGGGCCCACCATAAACAGCTTGTTGACCTGTAACAGTTGGAAGTAAGGGGCCCACCATAAACAGCTTGTTGACCTGTAACAGGTGGAAGTAAGGGGCCCATCATAAACAGGTTGTTGACCTGTAACAGTTGGAAGTAAGGGGCCACCATAAACAGCTTGTTGATCTGTAACAGTTGGAAGTAAGGGGCCTACAATAAACAGCTTGTTGACATGGAACAGTTGGAAGTAAGGGGCCTACCATAAACAACTTGTTGACCTGTAACAGTTGGAAGTAAGGGGCCCCACTATAAACAGGTTGTTGACCTGTAACAGTTGGAAGTAAGGGGCCCACCATAAACAACTTGTTGACCTGTAACAGTTGGAAGTAAGGGGCCCCACTATAAACAGGTTGTTGACCTGTAACAGTTGGAAGTAAGGGGCCCACCATAAACAGCTTGTTGACCTGTAACAGTTGGAAGTAAGGGGCCCACCATAAACAGGTTGTTGACCTGTAACAGTTGTAAGTAAGGGGCCCACCATAAACAGCTTGTTGACCTGTAACAGTTGGAAGTAAGGGGCCCACCATAAACAGCTTGTTGATCTGTAACAGTTGGAAGTAGGGGGCCTATCATAAATAGTTTGTTGACCTGTAACAGTTGGAAGTAAGGGGCTCACCATAAATAGTTTGTTGACCTGTAACAGTTGGAAGTAGGGGGCCTACCATAAATAGTTTGTTGACCTGTAACAGTTGGAAGTAAGGGGCTCACCATAAATAGTTTGTTGACCTGTAACAGTTGTAAGTAAGGGTCCCAACATAAACAGCTTGTTGACCTGTAACAGTTGGAAGTAAGGGGCTCACCATAAATAGTTTGTTGACCTGTAACAGTTGGAAGTAGGGGGCCTACCATAAACAGCTTGTTGACCTGTAACAGTTGGAAGTAAGGGGCTCACCATAAATAGTTTGTTGACCTGTAACAGTTGGAAGTAGGGGGCCTACCATAAACAGCTTGTTGATCTGTAACAGTTGGAAGTAAGGGGCCCACCATAAACAGCTTGTTGACCTGTAACAGTTGGAAGTAAGGGGCCCACCATAAACATCTTGTTGACCTGTAACAGTTGGAAGTAAGGGGCCCACCATAAACAGCTTGTTGATCTGTAACAGTTGGAAGTAAGGGGCCTACAATAAACAGCTTGTTGACCTGTAACAGTTGGAAGTAAGGGGCCCCACTATAAACAGGTTGTTGACCTGTAACAGTTGAAAGTAAGGGGCCCACCATAAACAGCTTGTTGACCTGTAACAGTTGGAAGTAAGGGGCCCACCATAAACAGCTTGTTGACCTGTAACAGTTGGAAGTAAGGGGCCCATCATAATCAGGTTGTTGACCTGTAACAGTTGGAAGTAAGGGGTCCACCATAAACAGCTTGTTGATCTGTAACAGTTGGAAGTAAGGGGCCTACAATAAACAGCTTGTTGACATGTAACAGTTGGAAGTAAGGGGCCTACCATAAACAACTTGTTGACCTGTAACAGTTGGAAGTAAGGGGCCCCACTATAAACAGGTTGTTGACCTGTAACAGTTGGAAGTAAGGGGCCCACCATAAACAACTTGTTGACCTGTAACAGTTGGAAGTAAGGGGCCCCACTATAAACAGCTTGTTGACCTGTAACAGTTGGAAGTAAGGGGCCCACCATAAACAGCTTGTTGACCTGTAACAGTTGGAAGTAAGGGGCCCACCATAAACAGGTTGTTGACCTGTAACAGTTGTAAGTAAGGGGCCCACCATAAACAGCTTGTTGACCTGTAACAGTTGGAAGAAAGGGGCCCACCATAAACAGGTTGTTGACCTCTGATTGGAAGAAACGCTGACCTGTCAATAATCTGTTGGAGCGCAGACTCCCTAACTTGCTGTAT
>JAVIAB010000046.1:59378481-59383481 GCA_032433765.1 Megaustenia siamemsis
ACACACGATTCGCCATACAGCGGTACTTCAACATCCCGTTATTTACTTCACTCCGCTCTTGTACACACTCACACACACGATTCGCCACACAGCGGTACTTCAACATCCCGTTATTTACTTCACTCCGCTCTTGTACACACACACACGATTCGCCATACAGCGGTACTTCAACATCCCGTTATTTACTTCACTCCGCTCTTGTACACACACACACACACGATTCGCCATACAGCGGTACTTCAACATCCCGTTATTTACTTCACTCCGCTCTTCTACACACACACACACACACACACACACACGATTCGCCATACAGCGGTACTTCAACATCTCGTTATTTACTTCACTCCGCTCTTGTACACACACACACACACAATTCGCCACACAGCGGTACTTCAACATCCCATTATTTACTTCACTCCGCTCTTGTACACACACACACGATTAGTCATACAGCGGTACTTCAACATCTCGTTATTTACTTCACTCCGCTCTTGCACACACACACACACACACACACACACACACACACACACACACGCACGCACGCACGCACACACACATACACCACACACACACACACACACACACACACACACACACACACACACACCACACACACACACACACACACACACACACACACACACACACACACACACACACACCACACACACACACACACACACACACACACACACACACACACACACCACACACACACACACACACACACACACACACACACACACACACACACACACACACACACACACACACACACACACACACACACACACACACACACACACACCACACACACACACACACACACACACACACACACACACAATTCGCCATACAGCGGTACTTCAACATCTCGTTATTTACTTCACTCCGCTCTTGTACACACACACACACACGATTCGCCATACAGCGGTACTTCAACATCCCGTTATTTACTTCACCCCGCTCTTGTACACACACACACACACGATTCGCCATACAGCGGTACTTCATCATCCCGTTATTCACTTCACTCCGCTCTTCTACACACACACACATGATTCGCCACACAGCGGTACTTCAACATCCCGTTATTTACTTCACTCCGCTCTTGTACACACACACACACACGATTCGCCACACAGCTGTAATTCAACATCCCGTTATTTACTTCACTCCGCTCTTGTACACACACACACACACACGATTCGCCACACAGCGGTACTTCAACATCTCGTTATTTACTTCACTCCGCTCTTGTACACACACACACACACACGATGCGCCACACAGCGGTACTTCAACATCCCGTTATTTACTTCACTCCGCTCTTGTACACACACACACGATTCACCATACAGCGGTACTTCAACATCCCGTTATTTACTTCACTCCGCTCTTGTACACACACACACACACACACACACACACACACACACCACACACACACACACACACACACACACACACACACACACACGATTCGCCATACAGCGGTACTTCAACATCCCGTTATTTACTTCACTCCGCTCTTGTACACACACACACACGATTCGCCACACAGCGGTACTTCAACATCCCGTTATTTACTTCACTCCGCTCTTGTATACATACACACACACACTATTCGCCACACAGCGGTACTTCAACATCCCGTTATTTACTTCACTCCGCTCTTGTACACACACACACACACACGATTCGCCATACAGCGGTACTTCAACATCCCGTTATTTACTTCACTCCGCTCTTCTACACACACACACACACGATTCGCCACACAGCGGTACTTCAACATCCCGTTATTTACTTCACTCCGCTCTTCTACACACACACACACACGATTCGCCATACAGCGGTACTTCAACATCCCGTTATTTACTTCACCCCGCTCTTGTACACACACACACACACACGATTCGCCACACAACGGTACTTCAACATCCCGTTATTTACTTCACTCCGCTCTTCTACACACACACACATGATTAGCCACACAGCGGTACTTCAACATCCCGTTATTTACTTCACTCCGCTCTTGTACACACACACACACACACACGATTCGCCATACAGCGGTACTTCAACATCCCGTTATTTACTTCACTCCGCTCTTGTACACGCACACACACACGATTCACCATACAGCGGTACTTCAACATCCCGTCATTTACTTCACTCCGCTCTTCTACACACACACGATTCGCCACACAGCGGTACTTCAACATCCCGTTATTTACTTCACTCCGCTCTTGTACACACACACGATTAGCCATACAGCGGTACTTCAACATCTCGTTATTTACTTCACTCCGCTCTTGTACACACACACACACGATTCGCCATACAGTGGTACTTCAAAATCTCGTTATTTACTTCACTCCGCTCTTGTACACACACACACACACACGATTCGCCATACAGCGGTACTTCAACATCTCGTTATTTACTTCACTCCGCTCTTGTACACACACACACACACACCACACATATACACACACACACACGATTCGCCACACAGCGGTACTTCAACATCCCGTTATTTACTTCACTCCGCTCTTGTACACACACACACACGATTCGCCATACAGCGGTACTTCAACATCCCGTTATTTACTTCACTCCGCTCTTGTACACACACACACACACGATTCGCCACACAGCGGTACTTCAACATCCCGTTATTTACTTCACTCCGCTCTTGTACACACACACACGATTCGCCATACAGCGGTACTTCAACATCCCGTTATTTACTTCACTCCGCTCTTGTACACACACACACACACACACGATTCGCCATACAGCGGTACTTCAACATCCCGTTATTTACTTCACTCCGCTCTTCTACACACACACACACACACACACACACGATTCGCCATAAAGCGGTACTTCAACATCTCGTTATTTACTTCACTCCGCTCTTGTACACACACACACACACGATTCGCCACACAGCGGTACTTCAACATCCCGTTATTTACTTCACTCCGCTCTTGTACACACACACGATTCGCCATACAGCGGTACTTCAACATCCCGTTATTTACTTCACTCCGCTCTTCTACACACACACATACACACACACACGATTCGCCATAAAGCGGTACTTCAACATCTCGTTATTTACTTCACTCCGCTCTTGTACACACACACACACGATTCGCCATACAGTGGTACTTCAACATCTCGTTATTTACTTCACTCCGCTCTTGCACACACACACACACACACACACGCACGCACGCACGCACACACACACACACACACACACACACACACACACGATTCGCCACACAGCGGTACTTCAACATCCCGTTATTTACTTCACTCCGCTCTTGTACACACACACACACGATTCGCCATACAGCGGTACTTCAACATCCCGTTATTTACTTCACTCCGCTCTTGTACACACACACACACGATTCGCCACACAGCGGTACTTCAACATCCCGTTATTTACTTCACTCCGCTCTTGTACACACACACACGATTCGCCATACAGCGGTACTTCAACATCCCGTTATTTACTTCACTCCGCTCTTGTACACACACACACACGATTCGCCATACAGCGGTACTTCAACATCCCGTTATTTACTTCACTCCGCTCTTGTACACACACACACACACACGATTCGCCATACAGCGGTACTTCAACATCTCGTTATTTACTTCACTCCGCTCTTGTACACACACACACACACACGATTCGCCACACAGCGGTACTTCAACATCCCGTTATTTACTTCACTCCGCTCTTGTACACACACACGATTAGTCATACAGCGGTACTTCAACATCTCGTTATTTACTTCACTCCGCTCTTGTACACACACACACACGATTCGCCATACAGTGGTACTAAAACATCTCGTTATTTACTTCACTCCGCTCTTGTACACACACACACACGATTCGCCATACAGCGGTACTTCAACATCTCGTTATTTACTTCACTCCGCTCTTGCACACACACACACACACGCACGCACACACACACACCACACACAACACACACACACACACACACGCACGCACGCACGCACGCACACACACACACACACACACACACACACACACACACACACACACACACACACACACACACACACACACACAGGCACAGCGCGGTACTTCAACATCCCGTTATTTACTTCACTCTGCTCTTCTACACACACACACACACACACGATTCGCCATACAGCGGTACTTCAATATCCCGTTATTTACTTCACTCCGCTCTTCTACACACACACACACACACACACGATTCGCCATACAGCGGTACTTCAACATCCCGTTATTTACTTCACTCCGCTCTTGTACACACACACACACACACGATTCGCCACACAGCGGTACTTCAACATCCCGTTATTTACTTCACTCCGCTCTTGTATACATACACACACACACTATTCGCCACACAGCGGTACTTCAACATCCCGTTATTTACTTCACTCCGCTCTTGTACACACACACACACACACGATTCGCCATACAGCGGTACTTCAACATCCCGTTATTTACTTCACTCCGCTCTTCTACACACACACACACACGATTCGCCACACAGCGGTACTTCAACATCCCGTTATTTACTTCACTCCGCTCTTCTACACACACACACACACGATTCGCCATACAGCGGTACTTCAACATCCGTTATTTACTTCACCCCGCTCTTGTACACACACACACACACACGATTCGCCACACAACGGTACTTCAACATCCCGTTATTTACTTCACTCCGCTCTTCTACACACACACACATGATTAGCCACACAGCGGTACTTCAACATCCCGTTATTTACTTCACTCCGCTCTTGTACACACACACACACACACACGATTCGCCATACAGCGGTACTTCAACATCCCGTTATTTACTTCACTCCGCTCTTGTACACGCACACACACACGATTCACCATACAGCGGTACTTCAACATCCCGTCATTTACTTCACTCCGCTCTTCTACAC
>JAVIAB010000046.1:59388481-59390981 GCA_032433765.1 Megaustenia siamemsis
TATTTACTTCACTCCGCTCTTCTACACACACACACATGATTAGCCACACAGCGGTACTTCAACATCCCGTTATTTACTTCACTCCGCTCTTGTACACACACACACACACACACGATTCGCCATACAGCGGTACTTCAACATCCCGTTATTTACTTCACTCCGCTCTTGTACACGCACACACACACGATTCACCATACAGCGGTACTTCAACATCCCGTCATTTACTTCACTCCGCTCTTCTACACACACACGATTCGCCACACAGCGGTACTTCAACATCCCGTTATTTACTTCACTCCGCTCTTGTACACACACACGATTAGCCATACAGCGGTACTTCAACATCTCGTTATTTACTTCACTCCGCTCTTGTACACACACACACACGATTCGCCATACAGTGGTACTTCAAAATCTCGTTATTTACTTCACTCCGCTCTTGTACACACACACACACACACGATTCGCCATACAGCGGTACTTCAACATCTCGTTATTTACTTCACTCCGCTCTTGTACACACACACACACACACACACACATATACACACACACACACGATTCGCCACACAGCGGTACTTCAACATCCCGTTATTTACTTCACTCCGCTCTTGTACACACACACACACGATTCGCCATACAGCGGTACTTCAACATCCCGTTATTTACTTCACTCCGCTCTTGTACACACACACACACACGATTCGCCACACAGCGGTACTTCAACATCCCGTTATTTACTTCACTCCGCTCTTGTACACACACACACGATTCGCCATACAGCGGTACTTCAACATCCCGTTATTTACTTCACTCCGCTCTTGTACACACACACACACACACACGATTCGCCATACAGCGGTACTTCAACATCCCGTTATTTACTTCACTCCGCTCTTCTACACACACACACACACACACACACGATTCGCCATAAAGCGGTACTTCAACATCTCGTTATTTACTTCACTCCGCTCTTGTACACACACACACACACGATTCGCCACACAGCGGTACTTCAACATCCCGTTATTTACTTCACTCCGCTCTTGTACACACACACGATTCGCCATACAGCGGTACTTCAACATCCCGTTATTTACTTCACTCCGCTCTTCTACACACACACATACACACACACACGATTCGCCATAAAGCGGTACTTCAACATCTCGTTATTTACTTCACTCCGCTCTTGTACACACACACACACGATTCGCCATACAGTGGTACTTCAACATCTCGTTATTTACTTCACTCCGCTCTTGCACACACACACACACACACACACGCACGCACGCACGCACACACACATACACCACACACACACACACACACACACGATTCGCCACACAGCGGTACTTCAACATCCCGTTATTTACTTCACTCCGCTCTTGTACACACACACACACGATTCGCCATACAGCGGTACTTCAACATCCCGTTATTTACTTCACTCCGCTCTTGTACACACACACACACGATTCGCCACACAGCGGTACTTCAACATCCCGTTATTTACTTCACTCCGCTCTTGTACACACACACACGATTCGCCATACAGCGGTACTTCAACATCCCGTTATTTACTTCACTCCGCTCTTGTACACACACACACACGATTCGCCATACAGCGGTACTTCAACATCCCGTTATTTACTTCACTCCGCTCTTGTACACACACACACACACACGATTCGCCATACAGCGGTACTTCAACATCTCGTTATTTACTTCACTCCGCTCTTGTACACACACACACACACGATTCGCCACACAGCGGTACTTCAACATCCCGTTATTTACTTCACTCCGCTCTTGTACACACACACGATTAGTCATACAGCGGTACTTCAACATCTCGTTATTTACTTCACTCCGCTCTTGTACACACACACACACGATTCGCCATACAGTGGTACTAAAACATCTCGTTATTTACTTCACTCCGCTCTTGTACACACACACACACGATTCGCCATACAGCGGTACTTCAACATCTCGTTATTTACTTCACTCCGCTCTTGCACACACACACACACACGCACGCACACACACACACCACACACACACACACACACACACACACGCACGCACGCACGCACGCACACACACACACACACACACACACACACACACACACACACACACACACACACACACACACACACACAGGCACAGCGCGGTACTTCAACATCCCGTTATTTACTTCACTCTGCTCTTCTACACACACACACACACACACGATTCGCCATACAGCGGTACTTCAATATCCCGTTATTTACTTCACTCCGCTCTTCTACACACACACACACACACACACGATTCGCCATACAGCGGTACTTCAACATCTCGTTATTTACTTCACTCCGCTCTTGTACACACACACACACACACGATTCGCCACACAGCGGTACTTCAACATCCCGTTATTTACTTCACTCCGCTCTTGTACACACACACACACACACGATTCGCCACACAGCGGTACTTCAACATC